>ONZH01008220.1:0-39750 GCA_900303285.1 Rhinella marina
AGAGAACGCACATTACAGTTGCCAGTTATAAGGCCTATATATTTTATAGTTAAAGGTACACAGCCGTGTACTAACTGTTCAGACGGTGTGTATTAACACCAGGTATTTAAATTAGTTTGCAAGAGAACGCACAGTACAGTTGCCAATTATAAGGCCTATATATTTTATAGTTCAAGGTACACAGCCGTGTACTAACTGTTCAGACGGTGGGTATTAACACCAGGTATTTAAATTAGTTTGCAAGAGAACGCACAGTACAGTTGCCAATTATAAGGCCTATATATTATATAGTTCACTGTACACAGCCGTGTACTAACTGTTCAGACAGTGGGTATTAACACCAGGTATTTAAATTAGTTTGCAAGAGAACGCACAGTACAGTTGCCAATTATAAGGCCTATATATTTTATAGTTCAAGGTACACAGCCGTGTACTAACTGTTCAGACGGTGGGTATTAACAACAGGTATTTTAATTAGTTTGCAAGAGAACGCACAGTACAGTTGCCAATTATAAGGCCTATATATTTTATAGTTCAAGGTACACAGCCGTGTACTAACTGTTCAGACGGTGGGTATTAACAACAAGTATTTTAATTATTTTGCAAGAGAACGCACAGTACAGTTGCCAATTATAAGGCCTATATATTTTATAGTTCAAGGTACACAGCAGTAGTGCCAAATATAGTTTGGTATGTAGCAGAGCACCTAATACACCACTAATGCCTCTCTCTGTCCCTACTCCAGCAGCTATCCCTGAATACAGCAGCCGTTCTCTGTAAAGTCTATATTGTAGTAAAGCTATCACCGTACTGCACTATAGTAGCCCTGATAAGGGCTTTTAATCACGCTCCTGCCTGTCCAACAGCTAAAACGTGGCTCTCCCTTCTCCAGCCTCTGTCCCTGACTAAGTTCACGCAGCATATGCGTACGAGCAGGAAGAGCTGAGTTTTTAATATTCGAGGTCACATGGTTTTTCCAGCCAATCCATGTAGTCGCCGTTTTCGCGCTGCCAGCGTGCTCAGCATGCCTTTCATGGTGCCTGCATGGTGATTGGTGGAAAAAGAGCGCCAGGGAAGGTGGGAGGGGAAACGAATTCTAAGTGCGCCATCGCCGTTATACTCGAACGAAATCGAGTACGCCGAATAGCGTAGTATTCGATCGAATACCAGCTCGATCGAACACTACAGGCTCATCTCTAATAACTGAGAGGAAAAGTGTATATTTTCTACACTCCGGCTGGTGTGCAGCACATGACAAAATTTTTCACTGCACTGTATAATGTATAACTGAGACGAAAAACATATATTTGCTACACTGTGGCTAGTGTGCAGCACACGGCATAATTTTTCACTGCACCGTAGTACAGTCATGGCCAAAAGTTTTGAGAATGACACAAATATTATATTTTGACATGATCTGCTGCCCTCTGGTTTTTACGTGTGTTTGTCAGATGTTTTTATCACATACAGAAATATAATTGCAATCATATTATGAGTAACAAAAGCTTATATTGACAGTTCGAATGAGTTAATGCAGCAAGTCAATATTTGCAGTGTTGACCCTTCTTCTTCAGGACCTCTGCAATTCTCCCTGGCATGCTCTCAATCAACTTCTGGACCAAATCCTGACTGATAGCAGTCCATTCTTGCACAATCAATGCTTGCATTTTGTCAGAATTTGTAGGTTTTTGTTTGTCCACCCGTCTCTTGATGATTGACCACAAGTTCTCAATGGGATTAAGATCTGGGGAGTTTCCAGGCCATGGACCCAAAATCTCTCTGTTTTGTTCCCTGAGCCATTTAGTTGTCACCTTTGCTTTATGGCAAGGTGCTCCATCATGCTGGAAAAGGCATTGTTGATCTCCAAACTGCTCTTGGACGGTTGGGAGAAGTTGCTCTCGGAGGACATTTTGGTACCATTCTTTATTTATGGCTGTGTTTTTAGGCAAGACTGTGAGAGAGCCGATTCCCTTGGCTTAGAAGCAACCCCACACATGAATGGTTTCAGGATGCTTTACAGTTGGCATGAGACAAGACTGGTGGTAGCGCTCACCTCGTCTTCTCCGAATAAGCTGTTTTCCAGATGTCCCAAACAATCGAAAAGGGGATTCATCAGAGAAAATGACTTTACCCCAGTCCTCAGCAGTCCACTCCCTGTACCTTTTGCAGAATATCAGTCTGTCCCTGATGTTTTTTCTGGAGAGAAGTGGCTTCTTTGCTGCCCTCCTTGAGACCAGGCCTTGCTCCAAGACTCTCCGCCTCACAGTGCGTGCAGATGCGCTCACACCTGCCTGCTGCCTGCACTGCTGGTAGCCCGATCCCACAGCTTAAACACTTTTAAGAGATGGTCCTGGCGCTTGCTGGTCTTTCTTGGGCGCCTTGGAACCTTTTTGGCAACAATGGAACCTCTCTCCTTGAAGTTCTTGATGATGTGATAGATTGTTGACTGAGGTGCAATCTTTCTAGTTGCGATACTCTTCCCTGTTAGACCATTTTTGTGCAGAGCAATGATGACTGCACGCGTTTCTTTAGAGATAACCATGGTTAACAGAAGAGAAACAATGATGCCAAGCACCAGCCTCCTTTTAAAGTGTCCAGTGGTGTCATTCTTACTTAATCATGACAGATTGATCTCCAGCCCTGTCCTCATCAACACCCACACCTTTGTTAATGGAGCAATCACTGAAACGATGTTAGCTGGTCCTTTTAAGGCAGGGCTGCAATGATGTTGAAATGTGTTTTGGGGGATAAAGGTAATTTTCTAGGCAAATATTGACTTTGCAAGTAATTTCTGTTAAGCTGATCACTCTTTATAACATTCTGGAGTATATGCAAATTGCCATTATAAAGCAGTAGACTTTGTAAAAATTAATATTTGTATCATTCTCAAAACTTTTGGCCATGACTGTATATTTAACTCAGAGGAAAAACGTGTATTTTCTACACTCTGGCTAGTTTGCTGCACACGACAGAATTTTTCACTGCACTGTATAATGTATAACTGAGAGGAAAAACGTATATTTTCTACACTCCGGCTAGTGTGCAGCACACAACAGAATTTTTCACTGCACTGTATAATATATAACTGAAAGGGAAATCGTATATTTTCTGCACTCCGGCTAGTGTGTAGCACACGACACAATTTTGCACTGCACTGTATAATGTATAACTGAGACAAAAAACTTATATTTGCTACACTCCGGCTAGTGTGCAGCACACGACAGAATTTTTCACTGCGCTGTAGTATATTTAACTCAGAGGAAAAACGTATATTTTCTACACTCTGGCTAGTGTGCAGCACACAACATAATTTTTCACTGCACTGTATAATGTATAACTGAGAGGAAAAACGTATATTTTCTACACTCCGGCTAGTGTGCAGCACACAACAGAATTTTTCACTGCACTGTATAATATATAACTGAGAGGAAAAATGTATATTTTCTAAACTCCGGCTAGTGTGCAGCACACAACAGAATTTTGCACTGCACTGTATAATATATAACAGAAAGAAAAACAGATATTTTCTACACTCCGGCTAGTATGCAGCACACAACAGACTTTTTCACTGCACTGTTGGATATATAACAGAGGAAAAACGTATATTTTCTACACTCCGGCTAGTGTGCAGCACACGACACAATTTTTCACTACACTGTAGGATATATAGCTGAGAGGAAAAATATATATTTTCTACACTCCGGCTAGTGTGCAGCACTCTACGGAATTTTGCACTGCACTGTATAATATATAACTGAGAGGAAAAAAGTATATTTTCTACACTCCGGCAAGTGTGCAGCACACCACAGAATTTTTCACTGCACTGTAGTATATTTAACTGAGAGGAAAAAAGTATATTTTCTACACTCCGGCTAGTGTATAGCACACGATAGAATTTTTGCACTGCACTGTAGTATATTTAACTGAGAGGAAAAAAGTATATTTTCTACACTCCGGCTAGTGTGCAGCACACGATAGAATTTTTCACTGCACTGTAGGATATATAACTGAAAGGAAAAACATACATTTTCTACACTTTGGCTAGTGTGCAGCACACAATAGAATTTTGCACTGCACTGTATAATATATAACTGAGAGGAAAAACGTATATTTTCTACAGTCCGGCTAGTGTGCAGCACACGACACAATTTCGCACTGCACTGTAGTATATATGACTGAGAGGAAAAACATAGTCTTTAGATGGCGGCTATTGCACCGCAAACCACTAAATTTTTCACTGCACTGTAGGATATATAAAAAACGTATTCCCTAGACTGACGCTACTGTACAGCACACTACATAATTGTTCACTGGACTGTAGTGTATAGAAATGAGAGAAAAACGTATTCCCTAGACTGCACTACAGATCACAGCAAGCCATGGTACAGCAGCAGCAAAAATGAGTACTTTGGGCAATTTATTTAGGGTCTGTGTGGACTACAAGTCCCAGCCAGCAGCCAGGAGGAGACCAAAAAAAAAGGTGCTTGTAGGCCTTAGAAGGGCTGTTGGGTTCTTTGTGGGTGATTCCTGCCTAACCAACATCTAAATTCAAGCCCTAACACTCTCCCTGACAGCAGCCCTATCACTAATCTCATGCAGGCGGCGTATGACGCGAGCAGCGCAGGACCAGATTCTTATATTCCCAGGTCATCTGATCTGGCCAGCCAATCCCTGCTTTCCACTTGTAGGGGCCCCATGTGATACTAGGAGGTACCAAAGACTCTCCTGCATGTTGATTGGCTGAAAAAAGGCGCCTAACATGCAGGAAGAGGAAGATGTAATTTCCTCGAGGATCGCAATATGCTCGTCCGAGTATCGAGCATATGCGAATACCCTAATACTCGAACGAGCACCAATCTCGGACGAGCATGTTCTCTCATCTCTAATTAGAAACCTCCAAATATTGATATTAAAGGGTAATTTCAAATCCCAAAGAGATAGAAGAGTTTGGGAATACAAATTGATGACTCTCTTTGACACACTCAACACTGGACTGAATTTGTATCAAGGTTGTATGGCTACAACATCTAAGGAGAAAGAGGGGTTGTCTTTACTCTAAACTCAGAGACTTACAGACTTTCACACAGCTTATCTGTAAACTAATTAACCACTTCCCGTCCGCCCGTTGACTATAAACGTCCGGGAAGTGGTTATCTATCTCTGAATGGACGTTTCTGAAGTCCATTCATAGATAGCAGCTGCATGCTAATCGTGCAGCTGCACAGTGGGGTACCTGCTGTCAGTGACAGCAGGGTACCCCAAAGAGAAGGCAGGGACCGTTCCCAGGGGTCCCTGCCTTCTAGATTGCTGTATACACAGCGCTCAACGAGCGCTGTGTATACAGATCAGGAAGCGCTATTGCGCTTCTTGTTCCGGCCCGGCGGTCACGTGATCGCCGGGGCCGGGAGAGTCCAGGAGCTGCCGGGTCTCTCATAGACCCGATCAGCCCTGCACTGAGGCTGTACAGCATAGTATTATGCTGTACAGCCTCTCTGGGGATCTATGTCAGCCCCAGTTACAGGAGAAATCAAGTGTTAAAAAAAAAAAAAGTGAAGTTAAATGTCCCCCTGAGGTCTTGTATGACCTTATGGGGGACACAAAGTGTAAAAAAAATAATAAAAAAATATAGTATTAAATTTAAAAAAAATCACATATATGTAAAAGAAAATAATTTCCCCCCAAATATTTAATTAAAATGTTACAAATAAAAATAAATAAATAGTAACATAGTAACATAGTAACATAGTTTATAAGGCCGAAAAAAGACATCTGTCCATCCAGTTCGACCTGTTTTCCTACAAGTTGAGATAGACATATATATATATGAATAAGATAGACATATTTGGTATCACCGCGTCCGAAACGACCGGGTCTATAAAAATATCACATGATCGACCCGATCAAGTGAACTGCGTAAAAAAAATCTATTAAAAATTATGCCAAAACAGCTTTTTTTGTCACATCACCTACCAAAAAACATAATATCAAACAATTAAAAAGTCGTATGCATCCCAAAATGGTAGCAATAAAAACATCACCTCATCCCGCAAAAAATGAGCCCTGACACAAGATTATAGCCCGAAAAATAAAAAAAATATGGCTCTTAAAAAATTGCAACACAAAAACATGATTTTTCTTCTAAAAATGCTCTTATTGTGTAAAACGTAAAAAAACTAAAAAATAGACATATTTGGTATCGTTGCGTTAGTAGTAACTGGCTCTACAAAAATATCACATGATCTACCCCATCAAGTGAACGGTGTAAAAAAATATAGAAAAATGCCCCTAAACTGCTTTTTTTTTTTTAGTTAACCTCCCAAAAATTTGATTAAAAAGTGATCAGAAAGACGGATGTACCCCAAAATGGTGCCAATAAAAAGAACAGCTTGTCCCACAAAAAATAAGACCTCACGCAGCTCAGTCCACAAAAAATGTGCTCCATGCTGCTCCTCCCTTTCTGAGCCCTGGCGTATCCCCAAATAACAGTTTACAACCACATGTGGGGTGTTTCTGCAAACTGCAGAATCGGGGTAATAAATATTGAGTTTTGTTTTGTTGTTAACCCTTGATGTGTTACAGGAAAAAATGATTAAAATTGAAAATCTGCAAAAAAGCGAAATTTTGAAATGTCACATCTATTTTGCTTTAATTCCTGTGGAATACTTAAAGGGATAACAACATTTCTAAAACTAGTTTTGAATAGTTTTAGAAATAATTTTCTAAAATGGGGTCATATATGGGTGGTTTCTATTATGTAAGCCCACAGACTGACTTCAGAACTGAACTGGTCCTTAAAAAAGTTGATTTTGCAAATTTGCAAAAATTGCATCTAAAATTCTAAACCTTCTACTGTCCTAAAAAATAAAATGACACTACCAAAACGATGCCAACATAAAGTAGACATATGGGGAATGTAAATTAAAAAGGATTTTATGGGGTATCACTATCTGTCTTAAAAGCAGAGAGATTGAAATTTAGAAAACAGTGAATTTTTTTTCAAATTTTCGTTAACTTTTGGATTTTTTTATAAATAAAATTAAAACTTATCGACTCAAATTTACTGTTAACTTGAAGTACAATGTGTCACGAGAAAACAATCTCAGAATCGCTTGGATAGGTAAAAGCGTTCCAAAGTTATTACCACATGAAGTGACACATGTCAGATTTGCAAAATTAGGCCTGGTCAGGAATGGGGGAAATGGCCCAGAGCTGAAGTGGTTAAGGACTCTTTTTCCAAGACCATTCTTCTGTCCAGACCTCATATTTACTGCTTATCTCAACGCTCCAGTCTACATTCCCTCTGTCTTTATTACCTGACTATTCACCATCGTATCCAGCTGTTCTTTTATTAGTCCCTGATTAAGGTAAATACAATCCCTTCTCTATTAACATAGTAACATAGTAACATAGTTTGTAAGGCCGAAAAAAGACATCTGTCCATCCAGTTCAGCCTGTTTTCCTACAAGTTGATCCAGAAGAAGGCAAAAAAACCCTGTGAGGTAGAAGCCAATTTTCCTCACTTTAGGGGGAAAAATTCCTTCCCGACTCCAGTCAGGCAATCAGAATAACTCCCTGGATCAACGACCCATCTCTAGTAACTATAACCTGTAATATTATTACCCTCCAGAAATACATCCAGGCCCTTCTTGAACTCTCTTAGTGAACTTACCATCACCACCTCCTCAGGCAGAGAGTTCCATAGTCTCACTGCTCTTACCATAAAGAATCCTCTTCTATTTTTATGTACAAACCTTCTTTCCTCCAGACGCAGAGGATGTCCCCTCGTCACAGTCACAGTCCTCGGGATAAATAGATGATGGGAGAGATCTCTGTACTGACCTCTGATATATTTATACATAGTTATTAGATCTCCCCTCAGTCGTCTTTTTTCTAAAGTGAATAAGCCTAATTTTGATAATCTTTCTGGGTACTGTAGTCCACCCATTCCAGTTATTACTTTAGTTGCCCTCCTCTGAACCCTCTCCAGCTCTGCTATGTCTGCCTTGTTCACAGGAGCCCAGAACTGTACACAGTACTCCATATGTGGTCTGACTAGTGATTTGTAAAGTGGCAGGACTATGTTCTCATCACGGGCATCTATGCCTCTTTTGATGCAACCCATTATCTTATTGGCCTTGGCAGCAGCTGTCTGACACTGGTTTCTGCAGCTTAGTTTGCTGTTCACTAAAATTCCTAGGTCCTTTTCCATGTCAGAGTTACCCAATGCTTTACCATTTAGTATGTACTGGTGACTTGCATTATTCCTTCCCATATGCATAACCTTACATTTGTCAGTGTTAAACCTCATCTGCCACTTTTCTGCCCAAGCCTCCAGTCTATCCAGATCCTGCTGTAGCAGTGCACTGTCCTCCTCTGTGTTAATTACTTTACACAGTTTAGTGTCATCTGCAAAAATTGATATTTTACTGTGCAAGCTTTCTACAAGATCATTAATAAATATATTGAAGAGAATAGGACCCAGTACAGACCCCTGTGGTACCCCACTAGTGACAGTGACCCAATCTGAGTATCTACCGTTAATAACCACCCTCTGTTTTCTATCACTGAGCCAGTTACTTATCCACATACAGACATTTTCTCCCAGGCCAAGCATTCTCATTTTGTATACTAACCTTTTATGTGGTACCGTGTCAAACGCTTTGGAGAAGTCCAAATATACGACATCCATTGAGTCGCCGCGGTCAAGTCTAGAACTTACCTCCTCATAGAAACTGATTAAATTGGTTTGACATGACCGATCCCTCATGAAGCCATGCTGATATGGAGTTATTTGCTTATTTTCATTGAGGTACTCCAAGATAGCATCTCTCAGAAAACCTTCAAACAGTTTACCCACAACAGAAGTTAAACTTACCGGCCTATAGTTTCCAGGCTCTGTTTTTGGACCCTTTTTGAATATTGGCACCACATTTGCTATGCGCCAATCCTGTGGAACACTCCCCGTCAGTATAGAGTCCTTAAATATCAGAAATAAGGGTCTGTCGATTACATTACTTAATTCTCTTAGGATACGGGGGTGTATGCCATCCGGTCCTGGTGATTTGTCTATTTTAATATTTTTATATTTAATATTGTTCTCATCTAGACGTGTAAATGTAAGGCTTTACTTCTTCTGAGACATCTTCATCCAAAATGCAAACTTCCTAAGTGCACAAAATCATATTATACCAGAATTGTAACTAATGAAATACTCACTGCAATGTTTTTGCTTCCCACAACTATCACCCCTATTTTCCTGCACTGCCTAAAACACCCTAAAACCCTGCAACCAGCAAGGAACTTCTAATCTTTCCCACCATCTGACCTCCTGCTCAGATCTCTTCCGGAGATAGTGCAGGAGATGATGACAAAAGCAAGCAGAGATAGTGCAGAGATGTTGGACCATGAAAATATGATTAGATACACTGATAAGCAGAGAGTACCACACACACTCTGCTGACAGTATTACATATGATAGGATTAGATACACAGCCCAGCAGGCAGTATCACACATGATGGGATTAGATACACAACTCTTCAGGCAGTATCACCCACAATGGGTTTAGATGCACAAGGCTGCAGACAGTATCACACATGATAGGATTAGATAAACACCTTAGCAGACATAATCACACATAATAGGCTTACATAAACAACTCTGAAGACAGTATCACACATGATAGGATTAGATACACAGTTCAGCAGACAGTATCACATATGATAGGATTAGATACACAACTCTTCAGGCAGTATCACACACAATAGGCTTAGATGCTCAACGCTGTAGACAGTATCACACCTGATATGATTAGATACACTGCTGAGCAGAGAGTACCACACACAACAGGCTTAGATACATGACTCTGCTGACAGTATTACATATGATAGGATTAGATACACAGCCCAGCAGGCAGTATCACACATGATGGGATTAGATACACAACTCTTCAGGCAGTATCACACACAATAGGTTTAGATACACAATGCTGCAGACAGTATCACACATGATAGGATTAGATACACACCTTAGCAGACAGAATCACACACAATAGGCTTACATAAATGACTCTGAAGACAGTATCACACATGATAGGATTAGATACACTGCTGATCAGGCAGTATCACACATAATAGGATTAGATACACCGTTTAGCAGACAGTATCACACATGATAGGATTAGATGCACAGCAAAGCAGGCAGTATCACACAAGATGTTTGGATTTTGGATTTAGTTTTCCTTTATTCTCATGTGTTTGACCTTCACACACTTAATATTCTCAGTAGATCTCACCACATTTAACTGGGTATGCCAATAGAGTTCTCATATCTGAGGCTAGCAGCTCTAAACAAAAGAAAAAGCAGCTGAGCAATCAGCTAAATGTGGAGCACTCACCGCCCAGTGGTGGTGATGTGTATTACAGTTTTTTAGAGTTTAGTTACAATCTCGCGATATCATGTTGTTTTGCTGTCAGGACAAAACTGACACCACTCAGTTTGGAGATAAGTTAAGTGTGGACACATCTGTATATATATCTTAATATTATAAAAATGAGTTTGTCTGTCCGTTCTCTATGCGCAGCCAAACTAATGGACCGATTTTGACCAAATTCTGCACACAGGTACATCAGGTGTCCGGGAAGGTTTTAGAAGGTTTTAGACAAGGTCTCATCTCTCTAGGACGTACCATTCCTGAGATATTCCCAAAATATGATCCCCATTAGCCAATATTAGCCTGGGAGCTAACTGACACACACAGGGAGGGCAGGTTTCCATAACAACACAGCCAGGTAATTAGCAGTCAGCTGAGGAGCTCAGCCCAGCCATTTCTATTCACTGCTTTAAAGGGGCAGAACGCTGTGAATGACACTGTTAAAGGGTTACCATAAATATAACTTATGTTGTAGACTAATTTTAGACTAAGACCGTTCAATAGTAATAAAAGATGTTTTCTTCCACTGCTACCCATTGCGTGTCCTCATAAATTACCATGGTATCGAACTTTAATTCAGATCACCTTCAAAAGAAGGACTTGAAAGCAACCCCCCCCAAGTCCAGCTAAACCATGCCCCCGACTCGGTCAGGTCATGCCCCCTCCCATTCCGCAGCCAATGGGGATTTTAAAAAATGAAGGTAAAAATCGACTTCTGTCAGCTGCATTGACTTTC
Organism: Rhinella marina; assembly: GCA_900303285.1. Lineage (NCBI taxonomy): Eukaryota > Metazoa > Chordata > Amphibia > Anura > Bufonidae > Rhinella > Rhinella marina. The sequence continues at coordinate 11,167 of ONZH01008220.1, forward strand.
TCTCTGCAACGACAATGAAATAGACAAAATATACCCAGGCGAAGCCAGGTTCCAGACACTGCCTCCCCCATGACTTTATTCATTTCATCTCTGTATTGACCCTCGCGCCACTTCCAGACATGCGCAGTGATATATTTTTTAGCCATCTTAGGTGAGGGCAGGTTTTTTTTCACGCGCCCTCATCACTGCACATGCATGTATGGTGCGCGTTATGTTTGATCCACTGTGTTCCCACATGTTATTGCAGGATCATGACGCTTTCAATGCGTGGTCATTTGACCATCTCCTAATAGGTGACGCCATGTTTCTGGCGTCTTGGCACTTTATCCATATGACACCGGTAAGTATGGATCAGGTTCTATGCATTAAGTTAATTAAGGTGGATACAAAAGGGGCCACCATACGACTGCCCCTCACTTCCCCTGACGAAGCCGCTAGGCGAAACGTGTTGGGTAAGTGGGGGACATTGGTATGGTAGGGAGCTGCGGCACTAGCTGGAAGGAGTACAGTATATTTGGTATCTGGATCACTCTATGTGGTACTTCTACATGAATACTTTACTGAAGAATCAGTTACTTATGTATGCTCTGTTGTGCACGAATGAGTCTTTGAGAAAATAGTTGCCTACTATTGTGTGAGACTTTTATGGTTCTGTACTCCTGTGTACTATTCCCTACCTCAGTGTCCCTCTTTAGATTTCTTTGTTGTTTTTTTATCTTGCGGTGGACTTGAATTGTAATAAAGCTTTTTGAAATTATGATTGATTGCACAGTCAATTTTTTGATTTCACAGTTTTTTTGATTGGTTTAGTTTTCTGTATTTTGCTGTTAGCCCTTATAGGTCGATGTTCATGTAAATGTATATAGCTGTACATTCCTATTAACAGGCTGGTAAACCACCACTTCACGGTGGTTAGTCACCACTACATGGTGCTGGTGATTCCCCTATAAAAGGGACAAGCAAGACTGAGGGAAAAAGGGAAGATGATGAGTAGAAGTGTAGTGAGAAGTGTTATGAGAAAGTGTACCTGTAATGCAGTCTCAGGGAACCAACAACAGAAAGGGAAGGGATAGGACAGATAAGGACAGTGAGCCCTAAACTACACCCACCCAACTGTCCCTGCCTACTTGCCAGATCCCCCTTATTCAGAGGTTGACAACTTGGAGACAGTCCCTTCCTGTAATAAGGTGCGAACACATAAATGAAAACGAGACAAAAACAAACACAGAAGAATTGTCATAAAGCCAGATGTCAGAACTGAGAAGACTGCGAGGTACAGAATCAGAATACATACCTCTTCCATATGACACTCAGACAAAACAAGTGAGGTACAGTGAGGGGAACAACTGGGACCCCATTTAACCAAATCCCCTGTACTCCAATCAAAAACAGGATTATGCATACCTAGCCAAGGAAGACCCACAATAATATTGGAGGATACATTTTTAATGACAAAAAAACTAAGTAACAGGTAAAAGCATCTTAACATGTTCGGAAGATACCTGATTGCCTGAGTGGCTCCCCCTGAAGTTTTCTGGCAAGGACTCAGGTCTGGTGGGACAATTCCTCAGGAAGTGGCCCAGTTTACCACAGTACAGGCACAAAGAATTCTTGAAGCGGTGTTCTCTCCTGGCTTTAGCATCCATAGCCCCCAGTTGCATAGATTCTTCTCCAGAGGTAATGAGAGGAGGGCCCGATTTTTCAGAAGAGAGAGAAGAGGACACAGTAGAACAACCTAGACCTATTCTAGATTTGCGTCTGTCCCTAAGTCTGCGATCAATATGGACTTCCAGAGCTATGACCTGTTCTAAGGTGTTGGGATCAGGATGACTAACCCAGCTATCTTTTACTGATTCTGAGGGGTCACACTATCCCACGGTCACACAGTGCTTGCATGCAATACTCCTTGGCAGAACATTTCCCCTGTCGAATACTTAGAAGTTGGGTTTCCGCTATGCAACATGATCCGGTTCAGAAAAAAAAGGCTCCTAAGGATCTAAAAAACATATTCAAAGAAGACCATTCCTCTGCTCCAGGAGGAAGTTTGAGGGCCCAGGATTGATTATCCCCCTGTAAAAGGGAGATCACCACCCCTACCATCTGGGCTTGAGAGGCAAGGGGATTAACTCAAAAATACAACAGACATGACTCCTTCATGGTCTCAAACTTATCACGGTCACCTGAAAAACGATCCAGGAGAAGCATCTTCACATTATGTTCTTTGGGGACAGGAAACCGCTGGATAACAGGAGGTGCCGCAGCGACTTTGGCCTGATGCTGAGACAGCATATGGGCCTGGTTGCCAACTCGGAAACCAGACCCGCCAAACCCTCCATCCGGTTCACAAGATCCGGAATGGTGGCCGTCCTGAACTGGACAAGGAGAAGTAATAATAAAGGCTTGCTATAATGTAATGCCGCTGTCAGGGAACCAATAACAGAAAGGGAAGGGATAGGACAGACAAGGACAGTGAGCCCTAAACTACACCCACCCAAGTGTCCCTGCCTACTTGCCATATCCCCCTTATTCAGAGGTTGACAACTTGGAGACAGTCCCTTCCTATAATAAGGTGCGAACACGGAGACAAAAACAAACACAGAAGAATTGTCATAAAGCCAGATGTCAGAACCGAGAAGACTGCGAGGTACAGAATCAGAATACAAACGGATAGTCAAAATGGAAGCCAAAGGTCAGAGGATCAGAAATATAGAATCAAATAACTGCTAGTAAGCTCCAGGGAAGACTTATAGCAAGCACTGTCAGAGGGTCAAGCAAATGGGATATCAGAGTCGCGGTCCAGACATTGATTGGACTGCTCCTCTGAGATCAGACAGCATGGAAGGAAAGTGAATGGACGAGGATTCAGTCAATCACAAAGGTGAGTTAACCATTTGCTGCCAGGAAGACAGCCTGCAGGAGACAGACGGGTGTGGTAGAAATTAATTAAGCAGCAGAGTGCAATAAAGCAGTGTTCAGACTAGTACAATAACAGTCAGCAACACATCCTCCGCCGTAAGTTACTGGTAGAGGATGGTGCTGAGGCCAGAACAGGTGCAGATGTTACAGTACCTTGAGGAGAGTCAGATGAAAGTCCACCATGAAGCTACGTACCCTTTTAGCCCCCTTTGCAATGGCCAGACTGATGAAGACTCGAGAGATGGAAAAAAGGTTCCCATTCTGGCCAAGTAGTGAGGGTCTAAAAAGGTGGAGAGCTAGAATTCATCCCTCAGCCAAATGGTGATAATGCGTCTGTCACTATGCAAGCAACTAAACATATATATGCATGTCCATTTGCAGAAGGCACTTGGAGGAACTCATTGCCTCCATCACCACTGAACACTTCCACAGTCTATCAGGGTCATCTGCCTGGCCTTTCTCATCGCCCTCCAGCTCCCCCTGTAGCTCTCCTGTCACTTGGGCAGATAAACCACCTATTTCAATTTTACAATTCCTGGGCATTAAAGGGAGTCTGTCACCTCATTTTCACCTATATAACTAACAGCACTGCCCCACAGAAGATTGCATACAAATCCCAGACATACCTATGTGCACTTTGTGTCTGTATTACATGTCAAGAAAAAGCACTTTTATTCTGCTGGAAAACAGCTGCCAAGTGCCCGGCTGAAAGTGAACCTAAAAACAGCTTTCTCTCCTGATTCGATTTTTAACATCTATATCTTCTGATATACTGGATATAATGCAGTGATTTTTATCATCACAAAGCTTGGAATGTCAACTTTCAAAGAAGGTCAGAACAATTTTTCTATCTGCTACCAATCCCAAGATATGGCCAGCTAAATCTGCCCTCCCCCCTCCATTCTGGTTTGCAGCAGCAGCAGAGCCAGGCACTTGGGAGCTGTTTTCCTGCAGAATAAAAGTGCTTTTTCTGAACGAGGAATACAGACACACAGTCACACAGGTATGTCTGGGATGTTTGTGCAATCGTCTGTGGGGCACTGCTGTTAGCTATATAGGTGAAAATGAGGTGACAGACTCCCTTTAATGTCCTCGTCCTCCTCCTCAGCCAGAAGAGCCCCCTCAGGGTTTAGGTGGCTGTGAGATGTAAGCGCCATGTCTCCTGTCTCCTGGCCAGCCATATTTATCAGTATCTGCTCCGGGATATGAAGAAGTGGAATGACAACTCATCCTTTAGTGCTGTGGACTGACAAAGTGGCCTATGTCAAAGGGCCAGAGAAAATGGCAGGTGTTACGCATGAGCTGTCACTGGCTAACGTCAAAGTTACACAGGGGAGCACTCCAGTCCGCTTGCATCATCAAGAAATTGTTCATGGCCTTCCTCTGCTCATATAGTCGGTTCAACATATGGAGAGTGGAATCCCAATGTGTGGAAACGTCAAATATGAGGTAATGTTGGGGAACACCATTCTGACTGTCATTCTCTCTATTTGTATATCTACAGGCGGAAGCAGCATATCTCTCCTCCAATTCTGGGCTAGCCATTAGCTGCAATAACATCTTCCTTGCTGAAAAGCAGAGCAAAGCTGGTGGCATACATTACTTTTCTGGCAGAAGGAGCAGCAACGGAAAGAAACAGGTTCAGAACAGGTGAGGTCATAGAGCTTGTTCCTGGGCCATGCCAACTAATTGTGGCTCAGAGGAACCCACTAACTCCTGGCTGTGGGTAAATGATAATAGTTGACATGATGTTGAAGACCGAGTCAACCAGTAGAGAAATATGATGGCTGCACCCCAAAAAAATTTCTATAGATCATAAAAGACAAACAAAAAAATATTAAACCTTTTACTCCCAGAGGGTTTTTTTGTTGTTGTGTTTTTGTTTTGCGCTCCACAGAGTCAAAACTTTTTTATTTTTCTGTTCATCTAACTGTATGAGGGCTTGTTTTTTATGGGACAAGTTGTACTTTCCAACTTCAACAATTAATATTGCATATGATGTAGTGGGAAGTGGGAAAAAAATCCAAATTGGGTGAAATTGCAAAAAAAAAAAAAAACAAGTCAACCACAGTTTTATGGATTTTTTTTTATTTATGACGTTAAATGTGACAAGTTACTTAGTTTATTTCATTCTACAGGTCAGTACGAATCTGGTAATATCTAATATGTATAGTTTTTCTTGCGTTTGGATAGTGATAAAATAATTATATAGTTGGAATTTTTGTTTGTCGCCAAATTTTGACACCTATAACTTTTTGGTATTTATGTGTACGGAGCTGTATGGGGGCTCAATTTTTGTGGGGCGACAACTTTTCATTAATACCATTCTGGGTTGTGTATGACTTTTTATCTTTTTTATTTACTTATTTTTTTAGAAAATAAAGTGACCAAAAACGGCAAATTGACCATTTTGACACTTTTTTCCATTTTGCTGTTTTCCGTATGGGAAATAAATTTTTATATTGTTATAGTATGGGCGTTTTCGCATATGGCGATACCCATGATGTGTATTTTTTTTTTATTTTGGGGAAAGAGAAGTGATTTGATTTTTTTATTTTTAAAAACTTTATTTAATTACTTGACACTTTTTGTAGTCCCCATAGGGAACTATGACATGCAGTGATCTGATTGTTTGTTTTTATCATAGACTCCAATGCACTTGCATTGAAGTCTATGATTATTTTACTAGCCCTGTAATAGAGTTCCATAGGAAATACTTTGCAACGGCCTCCTGCCATTCACAAAGGCTGGGGCTACTGCATACATGCTCCGGCTCCTCAGATCACCACACGGGGGGCTGGAGCACGTGCTCTGATGCTGTGGTCAGGATTGACCACGGCATCCGAGGTGTTATATGTCCGCGATCGGCATTACTGCCAGTTATGGAAATCAGCTGTGGGTGTCTGCTGTAGAAATCAGCAGGCCTTCCTGAGCATAGCGGGCGCCATCTTTAAAGACCTGCCCAGCGCTGTATTAGTACAGCGCTGGGCACGAAGAGGTCAAAGACACCCCCTCACACACACAAAAAAACAGTGCTTATTTATTTTATTTTTTTAAATGCATTTTGTTATTTTAAGTCATTTCCCTAACCACATTTGTTTGTAGAGCAAGTTTTCTGCTCTTACCCCCATTTTGGATCATTTGCAGCCCTCCAGCCCTTTCTATGACTTATTTGCAGCCATTTTCAGCCCCAAAGTTCCGGTCCCCATTGACTTCAATGGGTTTCTGTGTTCGGAGTCATGTTTGGGTCAAGTTCAGACCCTGAACCCGAACTTCCACCAGTCTGCTCATTACTACTCCTTGCTTCTTAAATTGTGGTGGATAAGCAGTCTAATACTACTGCTATTTGCTTGTCCCCTTTTGTTCATAGATAAGCATTTCTATTACACCTTGATTGTCAAATTGGGGAGAAAAAGCGCTCTAAAATTACTGCAATTTGGGTGTCCATTGGGTTATAAATAAGTCATTCTATAATGCCTTGAATCTCTAATAGGGGTTATATAAAGTCTATTTTTACAGTTTTTAGGATTCCACCTTTCTTTATAGAAACATTATTCCATTAGGCCTTGATTCTCAAATTGAGGTGCAAAAGCGGTCTAATACTACTGTTTTACACTTGGCAAAGTGTACACTTGGGAAGTAGCAAAAATATTTCTGGAGCCAGCAGAAGTAGCAGCAGAAGAGGAAGGGAGGGGTGGTAGCAGCAGTCACAGCAACAGGCCAGTTATCCAGCAGTTGGGTTTTGACCAGCAATCCATCTCTCCGTGAACGGTTGACTCCATCTTCAACCTCATCTCAAGTGAAATCAGACACCCACAACCCAGAATTGGTGGGTTCCTCTGACACCACACAAGCTCCATGCTCCCACTTGTCCTAAATAAGCCTTTTTCTACTTCTTCTGCTTGGGAAGTATTGTATGCTTATTGTTCAAATCCATTTTTCAGTGAGGTTAAGCTTATTGAAGACAGTTAGCAGATAGTGCCAAGTCCAGATTTGGAGGAGAGGTCCGATGGTTCCTCCTCTAGGAGGGCAAGTAATGGTAATCAGAGTTGAGTAGGAGCAAGAGTTGCAAGCTGTCAAGGATGCAGCTATGAGAATGGTGAGGGTGAAATCAGTAATGTTCAGACAGTAGTGGATGTTGTTGTAGCCGATCGCATGTGAGAGCTGGGTGAAGAAGGGGTTTCATCATTATCATCATCATCATCATTGGATGACGATGACGCTTGCCCGTGAGACAGCGGTAGGGTTGCATCATGCAGCTCAGGTAGAAGGGTTGAAGTGTAGCTGTTAGCCAGCAGGGTGAAAGCACTACGAGCCTATCTGTGCAGAAATAACTAGCAGGTCACGGCTTCATAGAGGCAGCGGCAGACAGAATGGAGTGGTAGGGGTATAATTTGCTACTTAGCAGTGTGAGAATTTTTCATGAAGTAATCAGAGGACGTCAACGCGGCTGTATGTGGAATTTGTAGTCAAAAAGTGAAGCCTGGCCAGGGTGCCAATGTTGGCACCACGGCCCCTGCATCAACATATGGAGCATCACCATGAAGTAGCCTGGGAAAAAAATTAGCACTAATGTAGTGGTACAGCCTGAGGCAACACCCAATGTCCTGCACCCCTTCTCCAGCAGTCAAGGCTCCACCACTTCAGCAGAAGGGAGCTGTGTTACCATACCATTGTCTACTGGTCCTGATGCTACTGCTCCTCCACCTACTCCTTGTCACGCATTTCACCATATATCGAAAATCGATTGCAAAAAGACAACAGTCTGCATGCATTCATCCTATAGCACAGAAGCTAAATGTGCTCCTGACAAAGTTGTTGGTACTATAGTCCCGCCTTTTCCATGTGGTTGACTCTGCACCTTTCAGAGAACTGATAGCTCATGCCAAGCCAAGATGGAGAGTTCCAGGCCATCATTACTCCAAAAAACGATACCAGCCCTGCACACATATGTTGAGCAGAAGGTGGGCCAGTCTTTGAGCCTGTCTGTGTCCGGTACAGTTCACGTCAGTGCTGACATGTGGAGCTTTAATTACGATCAAGGACAATATATGTTCTTTATGGTCCACTGGGTAAATGTGGTTCCTGCCCAGGCAACTTGGCCAAGTGACAGTATTGCCGCCTACAAATTCTCAAATTGTGATTCCGGCACCAATGTCTTCCTCTGCCTCTTCATCCTCCACATTGTCCTGAGCCTCCACTTTAGGCACAATTCTGAGTGGTCCTCCAGCATACCACCTATGCAGAGTATGGTGGTGTTACACTGTTCTGCACCTGGTCTGCCTGGGTGAATGGAGTCAGACCTTGGAGGAACTGCTCTTCACCCTTCAACAAGAAATTGTATCCTAGCTGTATCCTTGCCAACTTAAGATCAGAACTATGGTCTCCCATGATGCGAAGAACATTGTTAGCGCTGCTTTAAGGAGGGCTGACCCATGCGCCCTGCATGGCACACATCTTTAATCTGGTTGTAAAGCGGGTTCCTGAAGTCTTTCACCTAAATGTAAGACATCTTGAAAATGGCCAGGAAACTGTACATGCACTTTTTCCACTCTTACTCTGCAAAACACGCCCTCCTTTAGCTGCAGAGGCAGAATGGTGTTCTCCAACATCCCCTTATATGTGACATTTTCACACATTGGAACTCCACCCTCCACATGTTAGACTGACTATATGAGTAGAGGAGAGTCATTCATTATTTCTTGATTATGCAGGCAGACAAGAGTACTCCCCTGTGAAACTTTGATATAAACCTGTGGCAGCTTATGCTTGCCACCTGCTGTTTGCTCAGGCCTTTAATGGATGGCACTTTATGTCTTAAAGGACTAATGGATGAATGATGTAATTCCACTCATTCACATCCTAGAGCAGATACTGATAAATCTGGTTTGACAGGGGACAGTAGCCGTGGTGCCTACATCTCACAGCCACCTAAGCACCGTGGCAGCTAAACTGGCAGAGAAGGGTATGGAGGAGGACATTTATGCACAAGAAATGTATGTAGAAATAGGTGTGCCCGAAGAGATCACGAGATGCTGAAGGGCGATAAGGAAGACCAGGTAGATGACCCCGATAGCGTGGGATGACTACTGGCTCTCCATGACATTAGACCTTCACTACCTAAGTCAAATTGTGGAGCGTTTTTTTATATCTGTTAGAGGAATGATAAACTTGAGACATCCTATAAAGTCAGTTGGTCGTTGCCTATGTGCACCATGGCCCTAACTCATGAAGGTCTGACCTGGGCACTCTGCGCTTACGCTCCACTGCCATGACAGTTGGAGGTGAAAAGGGGGCAGGAGCAGCACCATCTCTGTCAGACTAGATGGACCAGGTGGTCTTTTTCTGCCGTCAATCTTCTATGTTTCTATGTTTCTATTAATTTGAGTCTCCAGTTTGTGATGAGCATGTTTCTACACCTTCCTACTGAAGAAACCAGCCAGCAGCATCTAGACATGGAGCAGAACCTGAACCAGCAGGTGGTTGCATACTTGGACTGCCCACTGCCACCCCATATCCAAGATCCCCTGGACTACTGGGCAACAAAACTTTAATTGTGGCCACAACTGACCAAGTTTGCCCTGGACATGCTATCCTGCCTGGCCAGTAGTATGACATCAGAGCAGTTGTTTAGTGCGGCGGGGGCATAGTTACCCCAAGGAGAACTTGCCTTTCAACATGCAATCAATCCTTCTGTAGAAAATGATGGTCGGTGCTGTCGTGCGTGCAAGGTCTAAGATCAAGGATCAGCACCCCTCAAAACAGTGACCGATGGCGGTGCTCAGCCAGTGCAGAGCATATAATGTTCCAAAGCAAAAGAAAACAGAAATGAGTGGTACTCACCAATCTTTCAGTAACTTTATGTTTCCAAATTGTCCAGAAAAACATAATGGATGTGGCTACAGCACAGTTAACAGGCAACAGCCATTTTGTGCACCCAGAGAGCTGAGGCCTACTGCCATGATCTTGTATTTTTACTGCCACTGCTGTTGCCCCCCACCTCGCCTCTCTGTGACTGGGCTAATATTATGATTCCTCTAGCTGTTCCCAGCCTCACCAGCATGTTCCAGGGACACTAGTGTCCCTGTTTGGCATTGTTGACGTCACAGTTTATTTTGCCATTCTCCTGATCCATGAAAAAAAATGAAAAATTAAATCAACAATGGATCCTGTCTTTGGAGCACCTGTAAGGCCTCTATCCCACAGTCAGTGTTTTGCATCAGGATTTGCTCATGATTTGGGAGCCAAAAGGAGTGGGTCGAAAACACAGAAGACATGCAAATTCATGTGTCATCTCTGTTTCGGACCCACTCCTGTTTTTGCAAGAAAAAATAATGATGATCAACCCACTGCAAAGTAGATGGCGGGACAAAAAGACGTGTGTATATCTATAATAGTAACAATGACCCCCACACCACCTGCAGTAAAACAGCTCAAATAACCATAACAGTACAAGCTCCCAAAAGAGCAAATCAGTAACAGTGTCTATAAAAAGACAAACGGAGCCACTAATGTACTACAAAAATATGACAATCTTTATTACATCTTCTCATATATAAAAGTTAAAAAGTCAATGTTATACAGGGAGGGTAGCAGTGCAGAAAAACCCCATCCCTGGCCCATACATATAAATACAATAATATAACAGTACAAAAATGAACAGCAGTCGCATATGATAGTGATATAAAAATACCACCAAGGTCCCATACACTCATATAATAAAGGGTATAATGTCACAGTGGCAACCAATATGCGGTCAGGTATGTGTGATAAGTAACCATGCCAATAACGGAATACCACAGTGGCTAAACACAAGGTATGTATATATAATCACACATAGCTGAATACCACAGGTATATCACTATTAAGCAAAGTCCCAAGGGGAGAAAACATCATAATAAATGACTTCTGTATACCCTTTATTATATGTTCTCCTGACAGATCAGAAGAAAGTAAAAATAGACAGTGATGTCAACACTCAACACAAACTTACTGCTGACACCCTCTGCACTCTTTAATGGGCCCACTACTTGTATCAGTGTGTTACACACAAGGCTCTCTAGCAATCTTTGTGGAAACGGGAGAAAATATTAAATGAGACAGCTATTTTACTTTGCAGTGCACTTTAAAGAGGTTCTCCGGGCTTTTTAATATTGATGACCTATCCTCAGGATAGGTCGTCAATATCAGATCGGCGGGAGTCCGACACCCGGCACCCCCGCCGATCAGCTGTACAATGTCCCTCTGACAGTAGCTATACATTATGTCACCTTTATTGATTGTCTGCAGGTTACACTTACCATTGGTTGCCATACATATTCAAGAATTCTGCCTGTTGAAATGAATGACCAATGAATCCAGCAACTTCTCCGTGTTCTCCGCAGGAATAATTTGGAGCTTCGATCTCATCTCCAGACAAAATTTGCAACATATTTTGGAAGGATTTGACTTTATCTCCACATGTGTCATATATGTGATAACCCAGAGTGACATTGGGCAGAAGATATGGGTCCTGGTTAATTTCTCTAATAGCGAAGATAAAAGTCAGAAGACCAGCATATTCCACTATAGACGGACTGTGGAAATACAATATACAATGAATTTCATTAGTATTGTATGATACTTTTTATCAAATAGAAAATATATAATATAATAGCGGACAAAATTGATTTTAAAAAAGGTATTTCTTGGTAAATTAACCCTTGGGATGCCAGAGTTTTTTTTTAATTTTCATTTTTCTTCCCTATCTTCCTGGAGCCAACTTTTTTATTTTGCAGTTCAGTTATCCATAAGAGGGCTTGTTTTGTTTTTGTTTTGTTTTTGTTTTTGTTTTTTTTTTGGGGGGGGCAAGTTGTACTTTCTGATGCCACCATTTAATTTGGAATACACTGTAGTGGGAAGCAGGAAAAAAATTCCTAATGGGGTGAAAATGGAAAAAAAGAAAGCAAATCCTTCACAGCTTTACAGGTTTTGTCTCTGCAGTGTTCCCTTTGTGGAAAAACTGACCTCTGCCCTTCATTCTCTTTGTCAGTGTGATACATATAAATATAAGTACACATATATGTTTAGTTTTTGTATGACTAAAGACTGAAAAAATACATGAAAAGTAGTGACTTTTTGATCACATTTTATTACATTATTTTGGGTCAGAGAAGTGATGAAAAAATGGCAAATCGGCCATTTGGATACTTTATTTCCATTACACCATTCGCCATATCGGAAAAATATTTAATATTTTAATAGTACAGACGTTTTTGGATGCAGTGACGCCCATAATGTTTATATTTTTTTATTATTTATGTATTTATTTTTTCATTCTAAGGAAAGAGAAGTGATTTGTGATCAGATTTTTCACCCTTTAGATGCCCTGAGCACACTGTATCATGGCATCTAAAGGCTGTAATGTCCGTGATAAGAATAATTGCCGGTTGCAGACATTAGCACAGGCCTCTGCTGTTTGAAACAGCAGAGACCCAACGGCTATGGCGCCTGCTGCATCCATGAGCAGGCTCTATGTTTAAAGATTTATAAGTAGTATGTTTACCCTGGAACCATTAGACATGTTCATCTTATCTACCCTTGTTTTTATTTTTAAAAGCTATGAACAACTTTCCATTTTTTTCTATAATCTCAAGGAATATACAATTACAAAAGAAGAAACTTTGCATTATCCTTTAATTAATTTTATTTTCTCAGTTTCTTTGCATACTGTGTAACATGGTAACTGACAGAAAAAAAACTTGTCTTTATGTAGACTTGGCATGGGCATTAGTGTTGAGCGAATCAAAGCATCCAAAGTGGAATTTAGGAAACATTTGATTTGCAAAGAAACTGAATTTCCTTGCACTGCATGGTAATGAATTGATTTTTTTCATAAAATGATGTCTACACATTATACAATGTGAAAGTACAAACCCTAATTCCGCTTGGTCTCCATCATTTTACAGTGAACTGAGCACAGGGAAAGATGTGTCAAGTGCTAGGGACAGTGTTTAAGAAACCTTTTATTGTGGAATAGTATATAGAGAGACTGCAGGGACAGTGTAGGGAGAGCATAGGGAGACTGCAGGGACAGTGCGGTGGCAGTTCAGGCTGAGTAATCTGAAGCTGAAGGAATCCATAGGAGACAGCTCAGTTTGCATAAATATCTGCACGGGGCTATCTAATTGAAGAGTGATTTTTATAGATAAGCAATTCTTCTATGACTTGATTCTCAAATTGGGATAAATAAACTGTCTATTTTTACTATTATTGGGGTGCCCATCTTGTTAAATAAATAAGCAAATCCATTAGGCCTTTATTCTCAAATTGGAGTGAATAAATAGTGTTATTTAGTAGTATTGAGCAAAGTGAGCTTCGGATCATAGATCCAAAGTCGTTTCACTTAAAACTTTAAGTTAATGCTGTACAGAGACGGCTTCGTTTCTGACTGGTACCTCAGAGCCAAAGTTCCGTAGAGCATTAATCTGAAGTTTGGAGCAAAGCAACTTCGGATCGAATTCCGCATAACTACAAGATGTCTTGAAAATGGCTGGAAAACTGTGCATGCACTTCAGGCACTCTTATTGCACAAAACTCACCTTCCTTGAGCTGCAAACATGTCTTTGAGGGGGTCTTTGGGGGTGGGGTGTTTTTCTTTTTCTCTCCTTCCTTTTTTTGGATGTTATTTATTTTTATGAATGATAAGAATTATTTCACTAAATGTACAGGGTTTAAGAGATAGGCTGAAAAGAATCGCTATTTTTGACGGGGTGGGAGATACTTGTTGGTTGTCATTTACTTTCAAGAGATACATTTCGATAAAGAACTTATAAATTCTGTAGAAAAAAGATGTATAAAAGCAAGATATCACTCTATATATATACATCATATTCGGGGGGGGCTGTTCCATTTTGGTGCATGATAAAATTAATGATGAATATATAGCAAGTAAAGCAGACAGCTGTGGCAGATATCTATTTTTACATTGTAAACTTTATGATGTAGCGATGGTAATTGCTAATATTTATATTTCCCCGCCATATAAACCTGATGTATTGTATAAATTGCAGAAATACATAACGGGCAGATATGATTGTCTATTGGTTGCTGTGGGTGATTATAATGCAGTGATGGACCCAAATAAACATAGACTACTGTATCTCAAAGTAAGGACTTGGCTAAGGTGATGTCTCAGTTTGATTGGGTCGATGTATGGTGATCACATAATTCGGACGATAGGGGTTATTCCTGTTATTCAAAGACACATTAAACCTGGTCAAGGATTGATCTGATCCTTGGTAACAGGAAATTGTTGGAACAAAATATAACTAAGTTAAAATATATCATTATGCCTACAGTATGTTGGACCATTGTGCAGTACTCATGGAGATTGGGTCATTGGTTAAATGTACCCCAAGAGAATTTAGATTTAATCCCCATTAGCTTGTTTTGTTACAAAAGAAGGATGAGATTAAGGAAGTTTTTTTTTTTTACTATTTAATAAAGATACCTCTAAAAAGCAAGTGATATGGATGCAGCAAAAGCATTCTTGAGAGGTGTACTGTATAAACAAGTAAGTAACTGGAAAGAAAGAAGTAATACAACCCAGTGAACAGAACAGAAGTGAAAAGATGCTAAAGACTGCTGTGTACAGGATCCCTCGTTAGAAAATATAAAGCATTGGGAAGAGAAACAAAATAAAGTAAAAGAAATATATGTAGAAAAAATCTCAAACAGTATTATTTTTCCAGGGGGCTAAGTTCTTTGCAAAGGGTGAAAGAGTAGACTTCCGGCCAACATAAATAAAAATTAACAAAAAAAAAGGTGGATAGGGGTAACAAAGAACAATAAAGGGCATATTGTAAAAACTCTGGAACAGATTTGTAATGTATTTGGGACATATTATCAAGAATTGTATAAATCACAAATCTTGTATAAAAAGGAGGAATTGACCCAATTTTTAAATAATATACCCTTTAAAAAGCTCACAGAATCCCCCAAAAAATCAATTAGAGGAAAACATTCAACTAGAAGAGTTAATAAAAGCTTTAAAATCTACTAGAAATAAAAAGGCACTGGGGGCAGATGGGTTACCCTTTGAAATATACAAGAAATTTAGTCAAATACTTCGTCCAGAGTTATTGGAGACCACGAAGTCGAAGAAATTACCTGATTCAATGGAATAAGCTACTTTTGTATTGACCCCCAAGGCCGAAAAAGATTTATTAAAACCTGAGTCATATAGACCACTCTGCAGTCTATCAGTGGTGGTCGTGCTTGCACACTATAGGAAAAAGCGTCAGCATGTTTGGTGGCCTGGACCATGGAAGCAAACATAGGCGGGTGCTTTTTCCTATAGTGTGCAAGCATGACCACCACTGATAGATTGCAGAGTGGTCTATATGACTCAGGTTTTAATAAATCTTTTTTGGCCTTGGGGGTCAATACAATAGTAGTTTCTTCTTTCAGCAGTCATTAAGGCACAATTACAAATATTGGACATACCTTATACGTCCAATATGATAAATGTGGCATATTCCTAAAACATCCCAAACTACAGTGGAGCTACCAGACTCGATTTAAAGGAATAGACACCAGGGATCTATTGTCTGGGAAGACAGCCCTGAGTTTGAGGAACTGAAAGAGAGGCATCAGATTGGGTGCTGGACAGGGAACCATTACTCACACTTTAGGAAAACTTGTCCCCAGTTCCTAAAGACACTGGGGTCAAATTGTGAACCATCTTGGTATGAGATGTTCATAGCCTCACCCATGGTGAATAGGGGAGTGATATCAAACTTATATTACAAGATATTAGAGCATAATGCACCTAAGAAACTCAATATCACCCTCACTAATGAAGAATTAGCTAAGGTCAGATTACAGGAAAATTCATATAAACTCATCACCAAGTGGTAGCGGACACAGGACATTTTGCACAAAGTGTGTCCCACATTATCAGCTGATTGTTGGAGATGTCATAAAGGTGTAGGAACCCCCTACACATATGGTGGTCCTGCACAAATATAAGCCATTATTGGACTAACATTATAGTGATCATTAATCACATATGCTCCACAAATATAAAACCTTCACCCACCCCATTCTTACTTAACTTACCTAACACTTCCTGTCCACTTAACAAAGGTAATTTACCATTTGCTTATTATGGCTGCCAAACTCCTCATCCGCCATTCATTGGTTAAGTGACAAACCTCCTACACTGGAGGAATGAAAGCTAAAAGTTCAAAAAATTTACAGGATGGAAGCTCACTAGTTGGGAAACATCTTCCCATGAAAGTTTCAATAAGTTGTGGAACCCATGGAAGACATGGATACAAAAAAATAGCTTTACGTTACACCTAGATTTGGGACACTTAAAGGGTTTCTGTCACCAGAAATCACCCTATTAAACCTGCGCACTGCGGTAGTACATCCGCGCACGCGCATTGAAGGAGCCGGCGGCCGCCCGGGTCCCGGCTCCTTCTATGCGCGTGCGCGGATGTACTACCGCAGTGCGCAGGCGCGGGATTTCGGATCGTACAGGGTCGGGAGCCGAAAGAGCTGGCTGCCCGGCCCTGTCAATCAGGGCTACGGAGGCGTGGTAAGAGGCGTTATTACGGCCTCTCCTAGGTGCAGGTTCACGCCTACTGCACCTAGGGGAGGTCATTTGCATATTATAAAAACGTATTTTTCGCCTAAACTGCTGGACGCAGAAATATGAGACTAACATTACTGTCATCAAGTGTCATTTGCTCATTGCAAATGACACTTGGTTTAATAGGGTGATTTCTGGTGACAGAAACCCTTTAAGACTAATAGTGATAATAAGAACTACATGTAATCATTGCTAACAAAATGCCTTGTATGACCTGTTATTGTACTGCAGATCTTATGTTCTGTGTTCTTATGTTATATTGTTTGGAATACTGGACCTATCCTTGTTCAAACCTCTTTATATTATGTACAATGAACACGCTATGTACATGGTTTTGAAAATGAAAATAAAGATTCTCAAAAAAAAAAAAAAAAGCAGAAAGTAAAGATTTCAACAGATAGACTTGCATTGCACAGATGAGCCTTTTGTGTAAGAGATGGTAAAAAACCTTCCACCAATACGCTTCATTCACAGTAAACAGGCCTCCGATGATGACGTCTCCTTCCTGATAATATTTATAATTAAATGAAGCATCAATGGCCAAGAGTTTACATCGTGGAGATGAACTCAATATCTGATCTCCACAAAATGAATCAAACAGAACAATTAACCACAAGATGACTGTGAACATGAATGAGACAGGAGGCTCCAGAGACAAAGATGTAACCTGTGACAGCTCAGCAGATCCACAGTTCTCAGCAGCAAGGTCTGAGATCAGGCGAGAGCTGCAGCTTATATTCATGTTTCCTGATAAATTAAGAACAACAGCTAGAATATGAAATCATCAAATGATCCTGAAATATGTTATGTTTTATAAAATGCTGCTCGGTCTTACTCTTATTAGTATAAGGATCAAAACTTTTATATTTCACACACCTGAGCCCAATTGCAATTCTTAATTTTATTAAAATAGGGAAAGTTTTATGGAGACAGTGTGAATTAATGTGAATGGGTAACTGTAGCTGTGTATGTAATTTTTGGAAAAAAATTATAAAAAAAAATGTAAAAACCCAAAAGAAGGGTCTGGTATGTGGTGATACAGCACCACATACCTCTTACATCCAGTGACGTGTCCTCTGATGTAAACATTCTCTTTCCTCATTTTCTCCATTCAGACCAGACCACCATGATGATTTCTTTCAGCCATCTCTTGTCTCTGCAGAGTTTGACGGGCAACTTAGTTTCCTAATTTTCAATCCTCCTCCCCACTTTTTGAACATCCCATCCTGCCACCTCTAATACTGTGCCCACTGTGCTTCTAAATACTATACTACAGAAAAAGATAACCCCCCTGAAAATACTATTAACACACAGATAGTGCCCCTTCAACAATTATTGGTGCACAGTGCCCTAAAAAAATAATTGTGCCCAGCACATAGTGTCCCTGAAGCTTATAGTGTAGTAAACAGTGTCCTCCAAAATATTTTTGTTAAGCTGATACTGTACCAGAGTACCTCCCAATGTAATAGTCCTCCCAAAAGTCCCACCAATAGTAATACTTATCTGCCAGAGTGCTCTATGTGGTAACAGTGCACCCAATAGTAATAATGCCCCTCATTTCCCCCCAGTTGTAATAATGTCCCCATAGTGCCCCCAGTAGTAATAAGTCCCCCTATAATGTGTGCCTGTACAAAAATACCCCCTTATAATATATGGCAGTACAAAAAATTACCCCCTATAATGTGTGGAAGTACAAAACTACCCCCTTATGTGTGCCAATATAGAAAATGCTCCCTTATAATATGTGCCAGTAGAAAAAACTTCTGTAGAACTATGTCCCAATAGTGGCCACCTTAGAATGTGTGCCAGTACAAAAATGCTCCCTTATAATGTGTGCTATGTACAAAAAATGTCCCCTTATGTGCCAGTTCAAAAAACTACCCCTGTTTAGTGCCCCAAGTAGAACAAATGTCCCCATAGTGGCCCCCTTATAAAGCGTGCCAGTACAAAAATGCTCCATTTTACAGCCACAATGTCCTCATAGTGCTTTGTCCAGACCTGTTCTTGTCAGTGCCCTGAGTGCCATGCAGCCCAGCTCAGACAGTGCAATAATGATGACACCAGCCTCTAATAGGATCCAGGAACTAGGACTTATGCCTATCAGAGGAAATCATGGGCCAGGGAAACCTTGCTGCCGTGTCTCGTCGCGGCATTCAACTGTATTGTTGTCCTGAGTACAGTGATGCAGTTCAATATGTAGAGATGAGAGTTTCCACCAGGGAAGCGCTTATTGCCCATGGCCCTCCTGCTGTCCCCCTCTTGCCCCACCTGGTGCTGCCTGAGGCAATTGCAACACCTTGCCTCATTGGTGGTGCACCCTTGACTATGTGGCATATCTGCTGTGAGTCCTAAACACTTCCAGCTATTCTGAATACTTTCTTCAAATACTGTGGTTGATCTCGCTTGATTTGCATCTAATTACCAACACTCTTCTTTTAGGGACTAGCTAAAAAATCAAAATAACTAAGCTATATAACTCCAGAGATAAGCAAATCAATTTTCGCCAAAAAACAATTGCACAAGCCAGTAACATAGCTTGACAGTGACACTATAAGGGTAGTATAGAGAGAGCATAAGGAGATATCCTTTGTTATATTTTGTGGTCTATGATCCGGGAAAGCATATTTATAGTCAGTAATGGATTAGTCACCCGGAATTTTGTGTTTAACTCCTTCCCGACCACCAAACCTAAACTTACATAAGCGGTTGGGTATTTAAAAATGGCATAACGGGCACCATAGCTGCTGGGTGCCTGCTGTTTTAAACAACGGGTACTCAGGGCTAATGTATGCAATTGATGATAACGTTGATCCCACTTCTGTGTCTACTAAAAAGCTCACTGCTCGCAATAAAGGCAGACGCTCTGCATGTGGAAAAGGTTCTTATAAGGTGCCTAGTGTCACAAGGAGGGAAAAGTTTTGGAAGATGGTGAAGGAGTACCTAGCTGACCGTGTCACGTCCCCAGTGATCCCTCTGTGCCTTATAATTATTGGGTGTCCAAGCTGGATACGTGGCATGAACTGATGCTCTACGCCTTGTTTTTTCGACGGTCAGCTCAGCAGCAGCATGTCATCCAGAATTTTTCAAGGGTGTGTCTGATGCACTCCTTTATGTGTAATAAAGGGTGTATTGGAGTGACTGTTCCTCGTAAATTTTTGGCAGCCCTTTCACTTAGTGCATGGGCTTTATGAGTGTAGGAGTCCCACGACATGAACAATTGTACTACAATGTGAATGAGGCCCTCCTTTATGTGATATAATGGTTGCATCGGAGTGCGTCTTTCTTGTAATTTTTGGCTGCACTTGCACTTTATGTACAAGTAAATATATGTTTCCTAACAATATTTCCTCTAAAATCAATGTTATATTTGGTTTTGGGGGGTATTCTTATCATTCCGTAAAAGTGGCGTAATACTCGGACAACATCTCGGACAACTTCAGAGCCGGGGGTGCCTGGTTTAGTGCTTGGGTTCTCCCATTGACTTCCAATGTGCTCGAGTGCTCAGTCGAGCACTCGAGCACCGCCTAGTGTTTGAATCAAGCACCCGAGCACTACGGTGCTCGATCATCACTAATCAGCACAAATGTTCCAATGATTGTTGCCTACATTGTAGAGAAAAGGGACACTATCTCCATGCTTGCTCCAAGAATCTGGGAAACTCACAAGCCTAGGGCTCGTAGGAGAGATGGCCCTAGTTGAAGACTGAGGCTCTCCAAAATTAACAATTCCTGTGGAATTGTGCCATGAGGGTACTTGGTTCACTGTGCATGCCCTTATAGACTCTTGCTTGTCAGGTAATTTCCTGCACCAGGCCTTGGTGAATCTATACCATATT
The DNA here is from genome assembly GCA_900303285.1 of Rhinella marina. NCBI lineage: Eukaryota > Metazoa > Chordata > Amphibia > Anura > Bufonidae > Rhinella > Rhinella marina. The sequence goes on from ONZH01008220.1 coordinate 31,557, forward strand.
CCAATTCAGTGCTTAAAGAAGCCCACCCTTTCTAGAGGTTGTGCTTATTCTCTTTCAGTACCCAAAACCCAAGCCAACCGAATATATTAAAGATAATCTAGAGAGAGAATTCACCTGTAAATCAACACTGGCAAGAGTTGTGTTTTTCTTTGTGAAAAAGAAGAACAGATTCCTGAGACCCTATATTGACTACTGGGGCTTGAAAACGTATAGTATTAAGAACTGGTATCCATTAGATTGATTTATGAACTTTTTATAGACTTTGAGGTGCAAAGATCCAAACTTGACTTGCAATGGGCCTATAACTTTGGATCTGTGAAGGAAATGAGTGGAAGACCACCTTCAATACTCAGGATGGCCAATACGAATATGTGGTCATGCCTTTAATGCTCAGCACTGCTCCAGCAGTCTTCCAAGAATTAGTAAATTATGTGTTCCAGGGCCTGCTCTATACTTGTGCCATTGTCTACCCTCACTTTTCATTGTTTGCACTGTACTGTACTTCAGCGTTTGAAAGAAAACCTCCCTCCTGCTTTTGACCTATATTATTTCAGACCAGGAGATACTGATGGATCCAGAAAAGTTATCAGCAGTGCTGAATTGGCATAGGCCCACTGTTTTTTTAGGGTTTACCAACTACTATGGGCAAATAATTCCACATGTTTCTACATTAACAGAACCAATCTATGCCTTGACTAGGAAAGCTATGCATGCCGAAGAGTCATCATCTGAGGCTGAGTCCACTTTTCAGACACTCAAGCATGCCAACACTACTGCTCCAGCTTTACATCAGCTGCATGTGATTAAACAATTCTGTTCCTGACTTTTCTAATCTTTTCCTGATTGTGGTAATACCCTACATGTGGAAAGTACACCCTTGCAGGAACATTTTAGGGGTAAAAGGGGCACTTTTGACCGAACAATTGTTTCAAATTTAGAAACACATGTCAAAGATTTAGAATCACACAACTTTGAAAATGAAAAAAAAAACATGTTTAAAAGAAAATATCATTTTAGGCCCAGATTTTTAGTTTTCAGAAAGGCTAACAGGAGAAAATGCACCAGAATATTTGTTACCTATTTTCTTCTGAATATGACGATACCCTATGTGTACTAATATTCTGATGTGGGCACACAGCAAGGCTCAGACGGTAATAAGCAATAAATGGATTTTGAAAGCTAGAAATTGCAGGCATGGATTACAAATGCATGTCACATTTGAAAAAATCCTGAGGTGTCCAGACAGTATAAAACCTCAAGAACTAACCCGATTATGGTAAATTTGTCAGGATCAAAACTTAGGCTCATGATCTGAGCTTAAAGGGTCACTCAGATTCTAACTTGATAGTCCTACTCTGCTACTCTGAGCCATAGGGTTACTCTAAATCCCCGTCTTCACTTATCTGACATTCACATCTAAGGAATACTAGCTGCCACCATTTGTCATATTAGGTGGACAAGACTTTTTGAACTAAGTAACTTATGATTACCCACTACAACCCACTATGCTCTCTCTAGCATTCACAGGGTTAAGATACAAATATCTGTGACACTTTTAAGGTTGTGGAATTATTACAAAAGGCTCTTATTAAAGTGAAATTTTAATAATTGCAGGACATTACATATAAAAATATGGTTATCAATATGTAAAACTACAATAACATTATAAAAACAATGCAAAAAATAATAGTTTGAAAATGAAAAGAATAATAAAAACAGAACTTAATGCGTTACGATTAAAGATGAGCGAGCATACTCGTCCGAGCTTGGTGCTCGTTCGAGTATTAGGGTACTCGTAAGTGCTCGCTGCTCGGACGAGTATCTTGCCATGCTCGAGGAAATGGCAACTTCCGCATCGTGCATTTTTGGCGCCTATAAACTCAGCCAATCACAAGTCAGGAGACTCTGCGGTACACCCAGCATCACGTGGGGCCCTTACATGTTGATAGCAGGGGTTGGCTGGCCTGATCAGGTGACCCTGGAATATACTACTGACTGGCTGCGGTGCTCGGCTCAGATGCCGTCTGGATGTCGTTAGGGATAGAGCTGCTGCATTTCAGGGACAGTGTTAGGGCCTGAATTTAGTTCTCTGTTAGGCAGGAATCACCCACAAAGAACCCAACAGCCCTTCTAAGGGCTAGAAGACATTTTCTTTTGTCTCCTAGCTTGGCTGGCTGGCTGGCACTAGTAGTGCAGCTATTGCTATATATAACCCCCTTTTTTTTATGTTATATCTCAGTGATACAAATCCATTGCACACAGCAGTGTGGAACCATTCTGTGTGTCACAGTTCAGTACACTCACTATTTTCTGTCCAGGTGACATTTTCTGTATGTCACAGAATAGAACCAAGTCATTTGCTACCTGTCACGTATACAGCTTGATCCTAAAAATCTCTGTGCGACATTTGTCTGGGTCGCAGTCTAAATAGCCACCGTCAGTAGGGTGTCAGTCAGCTCTACCATAGTTTCTGCACGTCACGTTCCAAAAAAATAAAAAATAAAAAATAAAAAAAAAATTAGTTTTTTTGTTGTTTTAGCTCAGTGATACAAATCCATTTCCCACAGTTGCGTGTAACCTTTCTGTGTGTCACAGTTCAGCACACTCGCTCCAATCCGTATATTCTGTCCAGGTGATACTTTCTGTACGTCACAGAATACAACCAAGTCATTTGCTACCTGTCACGTATATAGATTGATCCTAAAAATCTCTGTGCGACATTTGTCTGGGTCGCAGTCTAAATAGCCACGGTCAGTAGGTTGTCAGTCAGTTCTACGATAGTTTCTGCACGTCACGTTCCAAAAAAAACTAAACTAAAAAAAAAAATATAAAAAAAAATATTTAAAAAAATTAGTTTTTTTGTTGTTTTAGCTCAGTGATACAAATCCATTTCCCACAGTTGCGTGTAACCTTTCTGTGTGTCACAGTTCAGCACACTCGCTCCAATCTGTATATTCTGTCCAGGTGATACTTTCTGTACGTCACAGAATACAACCAAGTCATTTGCTACCTGTCACGTATATAGATTGATCCTAAAAATCTCTGTGCGACATTTGTCTGGGTCCCATTCTAAATAGCCACCGTCAGTAGGGTGTCAGTCAGTTCTACGATAGTTTCTGCACGTCAAGTTCCAAAAAAAACTAAACTAAAAAAAAATATATAAAAAAAAAAATATATAAAAATAATTATTTGTATTTGTTGTTTTAGCTGAGTGATACAAATCCATTTCACACAGCTGCGTGTAACCTTTCTGTGTGTCACAGTTCAGCACACTCACTCCAATCCATATATTCTTTCCAGGTGACACTTTCTGTACGTCACTTAATTAAACCAGACTGAACAAGTTTGTGGGTTTCAGTACACCAGGCCCGTTTATTTTATTTATTTTTTATATCATACACTTATATACAGAAAATGTTGAACCTCAGGGCTAAGGGTCGAGGACGAGGGCGTGGGCGTGGGCATTCAATTACTGCAAGGGGCAGAGGCCGTGGTCCTGGGCAGGGTGAGACAGTACCTGCTGATGAGGGAGCAGGGGAACGCCGCAGAGCTACACTCCCTAGCTTCATGTCTCAACTTACAGGGACACGTGGTAGAGGACTGTTGAAACCACAACAGTGCGAACAGCTGATCTCGTGGATTGCGGACAATGCTTCAAGTAATTTGTCCACCAGTCAGTCTTCCACGCAGTCCACCCACGTTACCCAAGGGAGCACTCCTCTGGCTCCTCCACCTCAACCTCCTTCCTCCCAGTATGCCCCCTCCCAGGAAAATTTGGAATGCGATCCGGCATACTCTCAGGAACTGTTTTCTGGACCCTTCCCAGAGTCACAAACCACTTCTCAGGTTGCTGCTGACCTCGTTCCCGATGCCCAAGTTTTCCAACTGTCGCAGTCTATGGGTGATGATGATGATGATCATGATGACAATGTTGAGTTAGTGGAAGAAGTTTGTAAAGAGGTGTCAGACGATGAGGAGACACGGTTGTAAGACAGTGGTGAAGTTGTTGTTAGGGGAGGAATTCCAAGGGGGGAGCAGACTGAGGAATCGGAGGATAACGAGGTGACTGACCCAAGCTGGGTTGATATGCCGAGTGAAGACAGTGCTTCTGAGGCGGAGGCAAGTGCTGCACCAAAACAGGTTGTAAGAGGCAGTGGTGTGGCCAGAGGGAGAAGCAGGGCCAGAGCTGGTGCATCAGCAGCAACTGTTTCACGTAGTGAAGCTCCCGTGGCGAGGCCTAGATGTTCACAAGTCTGGAGGTTCTTTAAAGAAAGTGAGGATGACCAACGGACTGTGGTGTGCAATCTGTGCCACACCAGGATCAGCAGGGGTGCCACCACTACTAGCCTAACCACCACCACCAGCATGCGCAGGCATATGAGTGCTAAACACCCCACTCAATGGAACCAAGGCCGTTCACCACCTCCGGCGGGTCACACCACTGCTCCTTCCCCTTTGTCACTCACTGCCTTTGCTAGTCAACCCCCTGCGTCACTCGCTGCCTCTGCTAGTCAACCTGCTGCCCAGGACCCCGGCACGAGCACCTCCCGCCGGAAAACCACACTTTCGCCTCCACGATCCTCCACAGTGTCCACCAATGTGTCCCAGCGCAGCGTTCAGCTGTCTTTACAGCAGATGCTGGAGCGCAAGAGGAAATACAGTTCCACCCACCCACATGCCCAAGCCCTCAACGTCCACATCTCCAAATTGCTTAGCCTGGAGATGCTGCCCTATAGGCTGGTAGATACCTAGGCCTTTCGCAATCTCATGGCGGTGCCTGCCCCTCAGTATTCGGTTCCCAGCCGCCACTATTTTTCCCGATGTGCCGTCCCAGCCCTACACCAGCACGTGTCAGAGAACATCATCCGTGCCCTGACCAACGCTGTTTCTGAGAAGGTCCACCTAACCACGGACACGTGGACAAGTGCTGCCGGGCAGGGACACTATATCTCACTGACGGCACATTGGGTTAACTTGGTGGAGGCTGGGACCGAGACTGACCCTGGGGCCGCTCATGTACTGCCCACACCGAGAATTGCGGGGCCTACCTTGGTCACGGTCTCTCAGACGTACTATGCCTCCTCCTCCTCTAACCCCTCCTCCTCCTCCACCGAATTACCATCTGTGGGCACGGCGCGTTCAGTCGGTAGCTCTAGGCGCAGCAGCAATGCCGTGGGTAAGCGCCAGCAGGCGGTGCTCAAACTGCTGAGCTTAGGTGACAAAAGGCACACCGCCCAAGAGCTGTTACAGGGCATCACGGCGCAGACCGGTGTGTGACTGGCACCGCTGAACCTCAAGCCAGGCATGGTTGTGTGTGACAACGGGCGTAACCTGGTGGCGGCTCTGCAACTCGGCAGACTGACACATGTGCCATGCCTGGCCCACATGTTCAATCTCATAGTTCAGCGGTTCCTCAAGACATACCCCAATCTGTCTGATTTGCTCACCAAGGTGCGCCGCATCTGTGCGCATTTCCGCAAGTCGACCACAGATGCTGCCACTCTCAGGGCAGAGCAGCGCCGCCTACAACTGCCCGCTCATCGACTGTTGTGCGACGTGCCCACGAGATGGAATTCCACATTAAACATGTTATCTAGAGTTTACCAGCAGCGCAGAGCGATTGTAGACTGCCAGATGTCAACTTCCACCAGAACTGGTAGTCAGGTCAATCAGATTCCTCAAGTCTACAATGAGGTGTGGACGTGGATGTCTGATATCTGCCAGGTGTTGAGCAACTTTGAGGAGTCAAAACAGATTGTCAGCAGCGATGCCGCCATTATCAGCCTCACCATCCCGCTGCTTTGCCTGTTTAAAAACTCACTGCTCAGCATCAAGTCGGATGCTTTGCGCTTGTCACAAGAGACGGTGGAGGAAGATACGTCACTTGATAGCCAAAGCACCCTCCAGTCTGTTTCTCAGCTCGTATCGGAGGAGGGGCATGAGGATGAGGAGGAAGAGGATGAGAATGTCGGCGAGACAGTAGAGGGTACCAGTGCTCAGTCCTTAACTCTTGAGCGTGTATGGGCTGAAGAGGAGGACTTGGAGGAGGAGGAGGAAATGGAGAGTCAGGCCAGTGAGGAGAGGGAATTCTTGCGTGTTGGGACTCTGGCGCACATGGCAGACTTCATGTTAGGCTGCCAATCCCGTGACCCTTGCGTTAAAATAATTTTTTCAAACACCGATTACTGGGTGTTCACTCTCCTGGCCCCACGGTACAAGCAGAACCTTTCCACTCTCATCCCTGCAGAGGAAAGGAGTATGAGAGTGAATAGATATCAACAGGCCCTGGTGCACAAGCTGAAACAATTCTTCCCATCTGACACAGCTAGCGGCAGAGGGCATGGTTCTGTGGGTCAAGTAGCGGGGGAGAGGAGGCGAGCAGGCAGCTTGTCCAGCACTGGCAGGGGAACGCTCTCCAAGGCCTTTGCCAGTTTTATGTCACCCCAGAAAGACACTGTCACCTGTCCCCAGTCTAGGCAGAGTAGGGGTGAGCTTTACAGAAAGATGGTGAGGGAGTACCTAGCTGACCATACCAACGTCCGTAGCGATCACTCTGCTCCATACAACTACTGGGTTTCAAAGCTGGACACGTGGCCGGAACTGGCGCTGTACGCCTTGGAGGTGCTGGCCTGCCCTACCGCTAGCGTGCTGTCAGAGCTGGTATTCAGTGCAGCTGGTGGCGTCATCACCGATAAGCGTACACGTCTGTCAACTGACAGCGCTGACAGGCTGACGCTTATTAAAATGAACAAAGCCTGGATTTCAACGGAATTCAAATCTCCTCCGGGGGAAAGCAGCTAAAGATTTAAATAACTTATGTATCCGATTCCTCTTCTCTACTCCTCCTACTCCTCCTCCTCCTCCATATCGTCTTTGCCTAACGCTGACCAAAGAAACGCCATTTTTCAGAGGTCCAACTGGCACTCTTTTACCACAATTTTTCAGGAGGGCCCCCTACAGGCCCTCTCTTTAAACAATTTTTTCCGGAGATCCACCTACAGGCTCTCTCTCCAAACAATTTTTCCAGAGGTCCACCTACAGGCTCTCTCTCCAAACAATTTTTCTGGAGGTCCACCTACAGGCCCTCTCTCCAAACAATTTTTCCGGAAGTCCACCTACAGGCCCTCTCTCCAAACAATTTTTCCGGAGGTCCACCAACAGGCCCTCTCTCCAAACAATTTTTCCGGAGGTCCACCTACAGGCCCTCTCTCCAAACAATTTTTCCGGAGGTCCACCTACAGTCTCTCTCTCCAAACAATTTTTCTGGAGGTCCACCTACAGGCCCTCTCTCCAAACAATTTTTCCGCAGGTCCACCTAAAGGCCCTCTCTCCAGTTCCAGTTTCCAGTTTTATTTGCGCAAACTGCGTAAATTTTATTTTTGGGATAGGTGTGAAAAATACTATTACCTGCGTATCTATATTGCCCAACATTGGATTTGGTAGCAACTAGAAGACCAAACACATGCTGCCCACAGGGTTCCGCAAATTCCTGGTCCACAATGTCAAGGAGCTCGAGGTTCTGTTGATGAGCAACAATTTCTTCTGTTCAGAAATCGCCCACAACGTCTCCATCTAAGAACCTAAAGACCATTGTAGAGAGAGCGGCACAGCTCGCCATCAAAGTGACGAACCCCAACGCCAGACTGCGCAGAGAAGATAACGAATAAATATCTCTGTGATTATTTGAGCTAAATAAAAGTTAAATAAACACAAAAAAATAAAAATAAAAAATTGATCTGTTCCTGTGCCTGATCCACCCAAGTTGAATCTGTCCCATCATGAGAAAGTCCCCCCAAGGAGTCCCCACTGTAACTTGCTTCCCATACAACTACCTCACCCCCCGATACCTGTGTCTCATTGTCCACCACCTCCTCAGACAACACTGGTAAATCCCCACTGTCAGCACACGGAGACTGCAAAAGGTCTTGCGAATTGGGGCAGAGAATGTTCTGGGCTAGCACATCAGTGAAGGGGTAACTATGGGGTTCCAGGGAGTACGTGACCACATGCAATCTCCATCTAAAAAGTCATGCCACACTTGATCGAGCTCATAATTGACAATTGTACCGGTTGATGCTAAAGTACAGTTGGGGTCTAAAATAAAGTTGGGGTCCTGTGTCGTCATTCTAACTACATCCGGCTATTGTCACCACCACACACGCTAGCCCTGGGGGCACTCCTCTGGCTCTTCCAG
>ONZH01008221.1:0-50506 GCA_900303285.1 Rhinella marina
TGCTCAGCATGAAGTCGGATGCTTTGCGCTTGTCACAAGAGACGGTGTAGGAAGATACGTCGCTTGATAGACAGAGCACCCTCCGGTCTGTTTCTCAGCGTGTTTCGGAGGAGGGGGATGAGGATGAGGAGGAAAAGGAGGAGAATGTCGGCGAGACAGAAGAGGGTACCAGTGCTCAGTCCTTAACTCTTGAGCGTGTATGGGCTGAAGAGGAGGACTTGGAGGAGGAGGGGGAGGAGGAGGAAATGGAGAGTCAGGCCAGTGAGGAAAGGGAATTATTGCGTGTTGGGACTCTGGCACACATGGCAGACTTCATGTTAGGCTGCCTATCCCGTGACCCCTCGCGTTAGAAGCATTTTTTCAAACACCGATTACTGGGTGTTCACTCTCCTGGACCCACTGTACAAGCAGAACCTTTCCACTCTCATCCCTGTAGAGGAAAGGAGTATGAGAGTGAATCAATATCAACAGGCCCTGGTGCACAAGCTGAAACAATCCTTCCCATCTGACTCCACTAGTGGCAGAGGGCACGGTTCTGTGGGCCAAGTAATGGGGGAGAGGAGGTGAGCAGGCAGCTTGTCCAGCACTGGCAGGGGAACGCTCTCCAAGGCCTTTGCCAGTTTTATGTCACCCCAGCAAGACACTGTCACCTGTCCCCAGTCTAGGCAGAGTAGGGGGGAGCTGTACAGAAAGATGGTGAGAGAGTACCTAGCTGACCATACCAACGTCCGTAGCGATCACTCTGCTCCATACAACTACTGGGTTTCAAAGCTGGACACGTGGCCTGAACTGGCGCTGTACGCCTTGGAGGAGCTGGTCTGCCCTGCCGCTAGCGTGTTGTCAAAGCGGGTATTCAGTGCAGCTGGTGGCATCATCACCGATAAGCGTACACAACTGTCAACTGACAGCTCTGACAGGCTGACGCTTATTAAAATGAATAAAGACTGGATTTCACCGGAATTCAAATCTCCTCCGGGGGAAAGCAGCTAAAGATTAACATTACTGATGTATCTGATTCCTCTTCTCTACTCCTCCTACTCCTCCTCCTCCTTGTCGTCTTTGCCTAACGCTGACCCAAAAAACGCCATTTTTTTAGAGGTCCAACTGGCACTCTTTTACCACAATTTTTCAGGAGGGCCCCCAAAAGGCCCTCTCTTCAAACAATTTTTCCGGAGGTCCACCTACAGGCCCTCTCTCTAAACAATTTTTCCGAAGGTCCACCTACAGGCTCTCTCGCCAAACAATTTTTCCAGAGGTCCATCTACAGGCCCTCTCTCCAATCAATTTTTCCGCAGGGCCACATAATGCAATAGACAGGAATAGAACCCGGGTCAACTGCTTGGGAAGCAGCTATGCTCACCACTTTACCACCAACAGCCACAGCAACTGATAAGAACAGATACTAAACTTGATGTAAGCCAGCATTTCGACAATCGATAACCCGAAAAGGGTCCGCCGTCGAGCCAGGCGTTCGGCCACCCTGAGCATTTGTCAAGGAGAAAGCCTCCAGGCCCTCAACGTCCACATACAGGGCCACGCTAAATTTTTTATGTGCTCTACCTGCTACCGTCGTGTAGCTTGGTCACTCTGACCGAGTCTGACCCTGGGGCCGCTCATGTACTGCCCACTTGGAGGATTGCGGGGCCTACCTCGGCCATGGTTTCTCAGACTTACTATGCCTCTTCTTCAAACCCCTCCTCCTCCTCCTCCTTCGAATTACCATCCATGCTTCACCTCCTGCTACCTCAGTCTAACTCGGTCACTCTGTTGTCACCGCCATGCTGCGTCAGGCTAAATCTTTGGGTGGCTCACCTGCTACCTCATCTAACTTGGTCACTTGTTGGTGTCACCGCCATGCTGTGTCAGGCTTATGCCTGCATCGTGTGGCTGGGGATAGGAGAGCAGTGCCAGCATGGGCATGGGTGATGGACCTTCGTTGCACCTAGTTGGGTGCTTCCCTATATATTCCCACCATGCCAGCCATGGGTTGTACATAAACTAATAACAGGAAAAACAAAAAAAATGAGAAAACTATTTTACAGGAGGGTCAACCGCAGACACTCCAAAACAATTTTACATGAGGGAGTTCCTCCCCGTCTGCCATCGTGTTCGGTCAGGCTGTCAGTAGGTACACCACCTCTGTCGTCTGCAGAAGCGGCCACTATGAGGAAGGCCACGGTAAGAACATCCCTTTTCAATTGAGAACAAGTGGAGAATTGTAGGAGGATGACAGTTTTCTTCGGCAGTAGATTCACCTTACCCTTTACCATTGCCAGACAACAGTTGGTGAAAAAGTAATTGGCAATGATGAAGAAAATGTAACGGTGCAGTGGACCATCTGTGATGCAAACCTATATATTCCCACCATGCCAGCCATGGGTTGTACATAAACTAATAACAGGAAAAACAAAAAAAATATTTTACAGAAGGGTCAACTTCGGACACTCCAAAACAAATTTTTGGGAGGCTCACCTACAGACATTTGACTGCTACCTCAATCTAACTTGGTCACTTGTTGGTGTCACTACGCAGTCACCATGCTGTGTCAGGCTTATGCCTGCATCGTGGGGCAGGGGATAGCACAGCAGTGCTAGCATGAGCAGTGGTGTCACCTGCAGGCGGTGATGGACCTTCGTTGCACCTAGTTGGGTGCTTCCCTAACATGTGATAGGCATGTGTTTCGCCTTTCTTGGTCTGGGTGAGCACAATTGCCATGAGGGTAACCACCAGGCTGTTGCAGGAGAATTTTGGGTAATGGTGGGATTAGGCAGCCTCAGAGGCATCCATGCATGCTGCCCCTGCTGTTTCCTGTCCATTTCCGTGGTGTTTCCATCATTTTCTGATGTTTCCAGGTTTTCACCCAGCCTTCCCTAGGCAGAGCCTTGGTCCCCTGCAAAAAATGCTTGAGTCTCCCATTGACTTCAATGGGGTTCGTTACTCGAAACGAGCACCCGAGCATCGGGAAAAGTATGTCTCAAATAACGAGTACCCGAGCATTTTAGTGCTCGCTCATCTCTAGTCTTTATATTGTTAAAAATTGTAATGCTTTTCTTTGTAGAATAAACCACTTTTTGCTTTAGACATCTTCTCATACTACTCATCTGGGAAGATGATGGTCGTCAGGTTGCAACAGTGGCATGATGGTGGCGGTGGCATGATGGAGGCGGCAGCAGCAGCATCAGCTGTACAGAACATGATGGTTGGAAAGTAGCATAATTGGCATGATGCAGGCCACAGCAGCATCTGTACAGAATGGGATGGTAGTTAGGCAGACAGAAAGGCAGCAATAGTTGTAAGATGGGGCACTGCCATGCTCGCTCATCTCTAGTTACAAAGTAATTTGTCATGAATTAATATAAATGAGTTATACCCAGGCCTCTGTCTTAGGACAAGGAGACTTTAAAGGATGATTTGGAAGAAGTAAAGCCAGGAAAAGATGAGGATAAGCTTCATTAAGACCTGGCAACCCCTAAGGGGTGCAGACTGGTATTGGTTGGCACTCCGGCACTGGAATAATAAAGGCTTCCATCTTATTGGTACTGAATTAAATTTAGGGCTCATGTAGAAATAAGTAAATGTAGAAAAAAATAAATAAAACTGATACAGTATAATGTTCCAATCACATGTCCTGTTTTTCTTTCCTGATTCGATCCTGATCCTGATCTGAATCCATTCATTTCAGTGGGTCCTGAAAAAATCAGGATCGAATCAGGAAAGAAAAACAGGACGTGTGAATGGAGCCTAAGTCTCCCAGCAATCTCCCTGCACTCTCCCTCTCCAAACCTCTTTTATTAACCATTTTCAGCAAAACTGTCCAGGCTCGGACTGGCCCACAGGGGAACAGGTGAATCCCCCGGTGGGCCCCTGAGCTAGGTAGGCCTCTAGTCCCCCACCTCCTGCACAAGTGACACAGGGCACAGTAGACTGACCTATAAATAGGCTGCCTAAGATGCTATGCAGTACATTGCCTATGTCCATATAAAAGACTGGATAGTGTGGGCATGTAGCATATGCATGTGGGCCCCCAGAGTGAGCTTTACAGTGGGCCCCCAGAGGGAATTTTACTGGTGGGCCCTAGACACCCCAGTCCGACCCTGAAACTGTCCCTAGCGCATGAGTGCCTGTCATGTCTCTCCCTATGCTCAGCCCACAGGACAATGGTGGAGAGGAACAGCATGAGGGTTTTATAGGGCTTTGACATAATAGAGGATGGGTATCTTAGGATTGACTAGGTGCACGGCATTGGGTGATCTTGTGTTCCCAGGCTTGTCGTCTCTACACTAAGTTTCGCTTTGTAACATGTGCAACCACTGTTTTAGGAAAAACTGATTTCTTACCATGAAGCGGGATGAAATTCTGATTTGTTGCAAATTGAAGTTTTCGTAAACTTTGGACTGAATTCCGATTCGAATGCTTCGCTCAACACTAATCATAATGCAACTCATAATTATAATTTATCTTAATAGGATGAGTTAGCACTAGTGAAAGTGAATGAAGGTTTTGAATGCTACCTGAAATGTAAAGATATTCTTATTCAGGTATATATATTAAAGAAAATATGAAGGCAGTTTTATGCAGCCTTGAGGGCATATTAGTAAAAAAGCAGGTTAAGCTACAATTCTATTATTAAACAGCTACTCATGATACTTGTAGCATTTCTTTGGAATCAATCCATTTGTTTTATTTTCACCCATTTTCCAACCATTTACAAATTACTTCAGTCGGTATATACACTGAGGTGCCTCACAGCTGGTTACTTCCACCACGACCGCAGTAATATGGTGGAGGTAATCAGCTATAAGGCACCTAAGTGTCAGGGCTAGCGTTATGGGGGCGGGGGCGCAAGGGTGGCAATTGCCCAGGGCCCCATCCTCTAAGGGGCCCCCTGCTTCAGTCTGTAAAGATTGCATTCAGTCAGGACTCCAAACTGATGAAAAAAATGCAAATCGGCCTTTTTTAATTTTTTTTCTGTTACACCATTCACCATATGGGCTAACTTTAAAAAAAAAAAAAATTAAAAATATTTTATTTTATTTAGGGAAAGTCTATTCACTACCACAAAGCACGAGTAAATTAAATTCGCTCAACACTACTATATACGTTTCTCATTATACGATTGATGTTCAGTCACATCCACATGTGACTGAAACCCTCTTACAAGTTAAAAGAGCCTACAGGAATTCTACCTATGGAGTGATTCAAAAAGGATGGTGCAAAAGCAAAGGACTGTAGTTAAAAAAATTCTGTTCGTGAAAAATTAAAGCTGTGCTGTGATATAGCTGACAGTCAGTTTTTTGTTAGACAGTTTTCATGAATGTGCCACTTTATGTGTAGGTTAGGTTATACCTTTACACAATGGGGCACGTTTTCGGATGGTGGTATCACAGCAAGAAAAAGAGTTTTGCATGTTGGAATTTGCAAGAACATGGTCTGTTGTGACAGTACAGCGAAATTTTCTGAATAAATGTGTTAAATGTGCTCTGCATTGAAACTGAATTTCAAACTGGGTGAAACAATTTGAAACCTCTGGCTTTTTATGTCATGGGAAAAGCCCGGGCCATCTAAAGTCTTTTGAAAAGACAGTGAATAGAATTTGAGCAAAGTATGAGCATAGTCCTGGAAAGTTAACCAGGCTGACTATGGAATTGCAAGTGTCACACACCACAATATGGAGTATCTTAAGAAAAAGTCTGCATAGTAAGCCATACAGATTATAAGTGCTTCAGGAGCTGAAAGTGGATGACAAACCAAACTGATGTGACTATTCTGTTGATTTGCATGGTCGATAGGAAGAAGACAAATTCACTGACAGGCTGGTGTTCAGCAATGAGCTTACCTGTCACCTCTGGGGCTCAGAAAACCTATGTTCTCTTTTTGTTCCCATGAGGGACTCATGCAAAGTAAATGTGTTCTGTGCAATGAGCAGAGGAAAAGCCTATGGTCCCTTCTATTTTTTCAGCCAATACTGTCACTGGCCACTCATACCTGGAAAGGTTAAAGGAATGGCTTATTCCACAGATAGCGGAAGATCTGCCAAATATAGTCTACTAGCAGGATGGTGCTCCTGCTGTTTCCAGGTGGATGTTTTCCAATACCTGAATAAAAAGCTACCAGAACTTTAGATCAGCAGTGCCACAATTTACCAATGTTAAAGAGGACCTTTCACGGTTTTGAATTACTGTAGATAAATACCTCTTGTCCCGGGGTACCCCCCGCTGATGCTGCCACTCTGCCTAGTTTTTTTAAAATACAGTTCCTACTCCCCGCTGTGCCCGCCTGTAGTTTTCGCGCTCAGTATGTAAATACTGAGCATCGGTACAGGGAGGAGGAGACGCCGGCATTTCTCAATGGGCGTCTCCTTCTCCTTGGCTGTGCCGCGATCCAATCACAGCGGAGAGCGTCACAGCCAGGGAGAAAAAAAAACCTCACCTTCTCCCTGGCTGTGACGCTCTCCGCTGTGATTGGATCGCGGCACAGCCAGGGAGAAGGAGACGCCCATTGAGAAATGCCGGCATCTCCTCCTCCCTGTACCGATGCTCAGTATTTACATACTGAGCGCGAAAACTACATTTATATATATATTTACTTAAAGAAGTATGTGTGCCATCCCATCTCCATTATCCCATACAGAAAAATATAGTGACAGTACTAACGTCATACAGTATAGAGCTATAAATAGAGTTTAGAGATATATAGAGTGATATAGGACTGTATAGAGAGCTATAAATACAGTGCAGAGATATATAGAGTAGGACAGTATATATATATATATATATATATATATATATATCTCTACACTGTATTTATGGCTCTCTATACTGTCCTATATCACACTATATATCTCTGCACTGTATTTATAGCTTTCTATATTGTCCTATATCACTCTATTCTCTATATATCTCTGCACTGTATTTATAGCTCTATACAGTCCGACTTTTAATACTGTCACTATATTTTCCTGTATGGGATAATGGAGATGGCACACACATAGCTCACACCACTAAACCCCTCACTGGTGTTTAAACATGTGTGAGTTATGTGTGCCATGACTGCCATCTCTATTATCCTATACAGGATGGAGCCTTAAGTATATGGATGGGGCCTTAAGTATATAGTCCCGCTCCCAATTAAACCCCCCCCCGGTCATCACATTGTTTGGGGACACTTATTACAGCAGTGCAGCTGGTAACTTTCCCCTACCACCCTCTGAGTCCTTCTACGCATGTGTGACGTCAGCCCAGGGCCGGCTCCAGGTTCAGGTGGGCGATAAAGTCTCAGAGGACCCCCTTACAGAGTTATAACTATCTGTGTATAGATAATATAGTAGATGTCCCCTGCTGTCCTTTGTAACTGTAGAGGTAACACAGTGATGGCTATCTGAGTATAGAAAATGTAGTAGTGTTACCTGCAGTCCTGTGTAAAATCACAGATAACACTAGTACTGATAATGTGGTACTACCACAGATCAGCGTCTTGTGCCCCCATCAGACCTCAGATCAGCGTCTTGTGCCCCCATCAGACCTCAGATCAACACAATGTGCCCCCATCAGACCTCAGATCAGCGTCTTGTGTCCCATCAGACCTCAGATCAACATCTTGTTTCCCCCTTCAGAC
Source organism: Rhinella marina (assembly GCA_900303285.1). Taxonomy (NCBI): domain Eukaryota; kingdom Metazoa; phylum Chordata; class Amphibia; order Anura; family Bufonidae; genus Rhinella; species Rhinella marina. The sequence continues at coordinate 7,615 of ONZH01008221.1, forward strand.
CTCAGATCAGCGTCTTGTGCCCCCATCAGACCTCAGATCAGCGTCTTGTGCCCCCATCAAACCTCAGATCAACACAATGTGCTCAGATCAGCGTCTTGTGCCCCCATCAAACCTCAGATCAACACAATGTGCCCCCATCAGACCTCAGATCAGCGTCTTGTGCCCCATCAGACCTCAGATCTGCGTCTTGTGCCCTCATCAGACCTCAGATCAGCGTCTTGTGCCCCCATCAGACCTTAGATCAACACAATGTGCCCCCATCAGACCTCAGGTCAGCGTCTTGTGCCCCCATCAGATCAGCGTCTTGTGTCCCCATCAGATCAGGGTCTTGTGCCCCCCTCAGATCAGGGTCTTGTGCCCCCCTCAGATCAGGGTCTTTGTGCCCCCTCAGACCAGTGTTTGTGCCCCCCTCAGACCTCAGATCAACATCTTGTGCCCCCATCAGACCTCAGATCAGCGTCTTGTGCCCCATCAGACCTCAGATCAACACAATGTGCCCCCATCAGACCTCAGGTCAGCGTCTTGTGCCCCATCAGACCTCAGATCAACATCTTGTGTCCCCCTCCAGACCTCAGATCAGCCTCTTGTGCCCCCATCAGACCTCAGATCAGCGTCTTGTGCCCCCATCGGACCTCAGATCAGCGTCTTGTGCCCCCATCGGACCTCAGGTCAGCGTCTTGTGCCCCCATCAGACCTCAGGTCAGCGTCTTGTGCCCCCATCAGACCTCAGATCAGGGTCTTGTGCCCCCCTCAGATCATGGTCTTGTGCCCCCCTCAGACCTCAGATCAGGGTCTTGTGCCCCCCTCAGACCAGCGTCTTGTGCCCCCCTCCAGACCTCAGATCAGCCTCTTGTGCCCCCATCAGACCTCAGATCAGCGTCTTGTGCCCCCATCGGACCTCAGATCAGCGTCTTGTGCCCCCATCGGACCTCAGATCAACATCTTGTGCCCCCCAGACCTCAGATCAACATCTTGTGCCCCCATCAGACCTCAGACCAGCGTCTTGTGCCCCCCCTCAGACCTCAGATCAGCCCACTGATCTGAGGTCTGAGGGGGGGCACAAGACGCTGTACAGGAGCAGGCCGGGCCATTAAGGGGGTGCTCTGGCAGGGCGCCCCCTTAACTGGCCGGGAGTGAAGAGCCCTGTGCAACCGCACGGGTCGCACACCCCAAAGGCCGGCCCTGGTCAGAAGTCACCAATGTTTCTCAAATCTTAAGCCCAGCTGTATATCTGACAAGTTTAATTACTGCAGAAAATTTTACGTTAAATGTACTCTGACATGAATTTGTCTTGATGTCAGATTTTTATTTTCAGCTATCCAAAATGGTCATGAGATGTAAGTTCTTGCCTAGTTAAATCAATTAGTTATGGTTCATTGAAAACATTTAGCATTTTATATACCCAATAGTCTGGATTCACCAGCCTCAGTTTTTATTTGTGGATATTTTAACTAAGAATCATGGAGAGACACAAATTCTTACTGATTAAAGAAAATGTATCTTCTAAAGAACAAATAACTCAGAACACATTCTCAATATTTATTGTAATTTGCAAGTCACCAAGTTTACTTTTTTACTTTAAGGAAGTGATAACATCCATTGATGCAGTTATCCTTAATAAAAAAATACTTTATAATTTCTTGAAATTCGATTAAGCCAAATCAGTTGGATGACAAATTCAGGGCAGTAAGCATACGGGTGGGTAATGTTAACCTCCTAACAGTCACATTAAAATTGGAAAAACTCTCTCAAAAATGTCACTTTATTGTTGTAGATTTTTAAAAGTAAATCTTGTTGGCAAACAACTCAGGGATACAATTATGTTTTTAACCTCTTAGTGACATACTGTAGCTAATTTTAGCCTTAAGGACTAGTAACATCCCCTCCCCCTTCCTGCCCGTGTTCCAGCAGTTATAACTTTTTTAATTTTTTCATCAAATTTTTTTTAATTTTGTAGGATGAGTTGTAGTTTCTCTTTTAGGAACCATTTTGAGGAATTTGTAGTGTATTAAATAATTTTTATTAATTTGTTTTTAGATGGAAAGATAAAAACCCAGCAATTGTAAATATTATTTATTTATTATTTTCACTGTGTGGTATAGTGTAAATGACATGATTTTATTATGTGCGTCAGTACCATGATGATGTCAAATTTATATATATATATATATATATATATATATATATATATATATATATATATAATTTTTTTTTTTTTTTTTTTTTCCTTTCCTCCTGCAGGCTGTCATCTCCCTAACTCCCCCCTCCTCCTCCAGACTGAAAAGAAAGAGGGCTGCTTTAGCTGCTCATATGTCTGGATTACATCTCTTTCACTCCTGACTCAATCGTCTGATGTGGCTAAGATAGTGCTGTGATTTTGGTCTTAAAATGTCAGCTTTAAAAAAAGACCAGGCTCATATCTGTAGCTGCTACCAACCCAGACACATGAGCAGCTAAAGCAGCACCCCCCTCCCAGTCCTGCTGCCTGAGCTTTGCTCTGGCTGAACTGTTAAGTACTTTTCTTAAAGCCTGTGGAGAGGAGGGGCAAAACTGTTAGGTGGTTAAGTTGGCTTTATTTTAAGGAGGTAAAAGTGAATCAGCTAAATGATGCACAAAGAACAATGTTAGAGGCACTGTTTTCTCTTGATGAAATTAAGTCCACAATATCCATATTTAGGAGATACAAATCTCCAGGCCCTGATGGCCTTCCAGTTGATATATATAAAAAATACCATCACATTTTGGTGTTGGTGTTTTTTGGATGTACTTGAAGATGCTTTTTTGAGGGGTTCTCTCCCCATGACAATGTATGAGGTGGATATAGCTTTAATTTCCAAGCAGGGTAAGGATGGGACATATCTCAGAATGAAGATGTTAAGATATTAACAAAGGATGAAAACGTGATCAAATCAATTATAGATCACAATCAATGTGGGTTTATGCCAGTTAAGACAACTAGAGATGAGCGAAGTTTTCAAAAATTTGATTTGGACACTTTGCTGAATTCAGACTATTTCCCGGCCTGCAGAGAGAGTGTACATCACTGTGTAGCACAGAAACATACATAGCTACTCTGTTGTGGTAGTGAAACAGTTACTGTGAGTCAGTACGACAGGCCTCACTCTTAGACTCAGTTAACACTTCACTTATTTGGTCGGTTATGGTTCAAAAATTGACCAAATAACTCGTGTGAACTCAGCCTTATAGGTCAATGTTCGTGCCAGGTACCGTGCAGAGGCCCAAGATCCTACTATAGCATGAAAGAGCGCACTCCTTTTATACCGCTTCACTGATTCCACATAGATTTCTACAGAACCTGTTCTATTAAATGCTTATACAGGTAGAGCCCCCCCCCGACAGAGTGGACTGGGTGTCAGCAGTAAGTTTGTGTTGACGTCACTGATTATTTTGCCCTTCCTCTGATCTGTCAGAACAATAAGCCCCCACAAAACGGATCCTGTCTGTTGAGCATGCGCCTTCACTTGGTCAGCATTTGGTCAGTAATCCATGAGTATTGCTAAAACAAAAACAAAAAAAACAGGAGTGGATCCAAAACAGAGATGACGCGTGAATTGAATATTTGCATGTATTCTGTGCTTTTGGCTACCAAATCATAAGCCAATTCTGATGCAAAATAGAGAGGATCCGTTATGCATCTCAGTTTTCCTTCCTTCTGAAAGATCAGAAGAAGGTTCAAATAAATGATGATGTCACCCAGGCCAAAAAGGCAAAATAGTGGCCCAGTCATTGAGTGGGGAGGTTGGGAACAGTATGAGAAGTCCACAGAGTGGCCAAATGACAGAGTGTTGAGGTGGCAGCAGCATGAGGAGACCACAGAGTGGCCCAGTGACAGAGGGGGGAGGTGGCAGCATGAGGAGACCACAGAGTGGCACTGTGACATAGTAGTGAGGTGGCAGCAGCATGAGGAAACCACAGAGTGGCACAGTGACATAGTAATGAGGTGTCAGCAGCATGAGGAGACCACAAAGGGGGCCAATGACATAGTGGTGAGGTGGCAGCAGCATGAGTAGACCACAGAGTGGCCCAGTGACATAATAGTGAGGTGGCAGCAGCATGAGGAGACCACAGAGTGGCCAATGACATAGTGGTGAGGTGGCAGCAGCATTAGGATACCAGAGAGTGGCCTAGTGACATAGCAGTGAGGTGGCAGCAGCATCAGAAGACCACAGAGTGGACCAGTAACATAGTGCTGAGGTGGCAGCAGCATTAGGAGACCACAGAGTGGCCCAGTGACATAGTGGTGAGGTGGTAGGTGATGAATACCTACATAATCAGAACGAGAGTGGGAAAGCAAACTGTTATGCTGTCTGAAACTAAGTGTTGCACTTCTGTTGTGAACTGCAAAATGAGTTGCTTCAGATAGGTGGGGGTCCGACCCCTTGCACCCCTGCCAATCAGCTGTTTCCACAAGCTCTGGCGCTGGAACCAGGCAGCAGAACTACACAGCGCCATACATGTGTAGTTCCCTCATCTGTTAGTGCAGCGTTGCTCTCATTTAAGTGAAAATAAATGAAAGTGAAAACTTTTCAGAGTGTATTGCATTTCTCCTGCTGGAAACTGTGAGGTTCAGCTTACTCCTGCTAAGAATCCTTCCTTAGAATTAAAATACCTCTCCATAAAGCTCTATCTCTTAATATTATAAAAATGAGTTTCTGTCTGTCTGTTCTCTATACGCGACCAAACTACTGGACCGATTTTCACCAAATTCGGCACATAGGATACATCAGGTGTCCGGGAAGGTTTTAGACCAGGTCTCAGCTCTCTAGGATGTACCGTTCCCAAGATATTCACAAAATATGATCTCCATTAGCCAATATTAGCCTGGGTGCATTTCACTTCAAATCCCAACTGCCATTTTCTCCACATACACATCGGTTTCCATAACAACCAAGCCAGGTATTTAGCAGCCAGCTGAGGAGCTCAGCTAAATAACAACCCAGCCATTTCTCTTCACTGCTTTAAAGGGGCAGAGCGCTGTGGATGACACTGTTAAAGGATTATTCCGGTTACCAGAAATATAACTTATGTTTTAGACTAAGACCGTTCAGTAGTAATAAAAGATGTTTTCTTGCACTGCTACCCATTGTGTATCCTTATAAATTACCATGACATTGACCTGGTCACCCTCAAAAGAAGGACTTAAAAGCAACCCCCCCCCCCAAGGTCCCACTAAACCATGCCCCCGACCCGGTCAGGTCACGCCCCCTCCCACTCCGCAGCCAAAGGGGATTGAAAAAATGAAGGTAAAAATCAACTTCTGTCAGCTGCATTGACTTTCTCTCTGCAACGACACAGAAACATTAAATAAAATAGATAAAATATACCCAGGCGAAGCCGGGTCCTTCTGCTAGTGGTAGATACAAATGACTACTCCTCTTGTGAATGTACTGATGAGGAGGGATTGGGGTCCAACATGCTAGTGATCCATGGAAAAAGCACCAGTGTGAATAGCTGGAATATGCCTTTAAGATTGTTGAATCATTATGGCAAAGCTCTTGGCATTGATAGATGGTTCATCCTACATAAACAATTGGCAGCCCTTAAAAGGCAGCATAGGGTTTTGTACATCACCATTGTTTCTCTGTGTTTTTGCTCAAAAAATCTGCAGTGAAATGTTCCCTGTAGTGATTTGCTTTATTGAATGCTCTGGTCAGTAAAATCAGCTGTAAGAGTAAAAAAAAAAAAAATCAAAGCCGGCAACATCAATAAAGCTGATTAAGGCTGTGCTTGAGTAGCAATGACCCCAAAGGTATCATGAAAATAAACTCAGGAATAGACCTTGAATATGAAGCTGATTCAAATCCTTCCCGTCGGGATGTGAGTGCAGCCATTGCCAGTAGCTCATCTCGCAGCTTCTATAAAAAGTAATATTTGTTTTATGCTCAGTTTCCTTCATAGCACATTACCAGATTAAATATTATTATTACCCAATTATATCAAGTCCAGTTTTTATCTACCTCAGGAGGATATTTTGAAAAGCCTGAAAACCTGTTTAAACTTGTGGTCACATACTGTACATGGAATTAAAAGGTAAAATCAAATTTTTTGACAGCATTTCAGTATTATTATTATTTATTTATTTATTTATTTATTTATTTATTTATTGTAAAGCGCCATTAACCCCTTAAGGACCCTGCCATTTTTCACCTTAAGGACCAGGCCATTTTTAGCAAATCTGACATGTCTCACTTTATGTGGTGATAACTTTAGAACGCTTTTACTTATCCAGGCCATTCTGAGATTGTTTTTTTGTCACATATTGTACTTCATGACAGTGGTAAATTTGAGTCAAAATATTTCATTCTTATTTATAAAAAAAATACCAAATTTACCAAAAATTTGCAAATTTCCAAATGTCAATTTCTCTACTTTTAAAATACATAGTAATGCCTCCAAAAATAGTTATGACTTTACATTCCCCATGTGTCTACTTCAGGTTTGGATCACTTTGAAAATTACATTTTATTTTTTGGGACGTTAGAAGGCTTAGAAATTTAGAAGCAAATCTTTAAATTTTTCACAAAATTTCCAAAACCCACTTTTTAAGGACCAGTTCAGGTTTGAAGTCACCGGGCCCCCCCCCCCACCGCCTCACGGGGACCCGATGGCTTTAACAGCTGCCGCAATTACCTTGTATGCCGCGGTCAGCGGGGTTAATCTGCCGGCATCAGTGTAATCACCGGTGCTGGCGGATACAGCAGAGGCCCGGCTGTTAGTATCAGCCGGGCCCCTGCTGCAGATTGCAGCAGCGGGGCAGCAGCACTACCTTAACCCTAGGACGAGAATGCTCGTCCTAGGGCTTTAAGTAACGCCATATTAGGATGATCATTCTCGTCCTAGGTCGTTAAGGTGTTAATTCCATGGTAGAGGACCCTGCCCACGACAGCTTACAATCTATAAGCATATTAATGTTTTCTGTACTGGAGCCAAAATATTCACTACATACACATGACAGAAGCTATAAATCATAGGGATTAATGCATGATTCTGATGGCCGGTTTGTGTAGTTCCCTGTGGACATTGTTATGGAGTCTGTTTGTGTCTGCTCCTCCTCTCACCCCACAACCATACAATTAAATGAATGAGTTTTGGACAGAAAACAGGCAAGAACATTGCATACTGTGAATTTCTTGGCATGGTCCAACAGCTAGTACTAAAAAACTGATGTGTAAATTGAACCATTGACTTTCATGAGTCCTTGAGCTGCCTGTTCACAGTCTGCTGCGCACACATATATCACACAGACAGAATATACTGTCTTCGGACTCAGGCCTAAATGGGAGAAAAAGTTTTTTTTAAGGGGCAGGATGTGCTACAACTAATATAAAAAAAATATTCACTTCAAGATGCCGCTTCTGTTCTGATACTACTCCAGTCTTTGCTGGTCTTCACTTTCTACTCCTGGCTATACACACAGATGGCAGGAGATGCCAAAACACTTCAGCCAATCAGTTGCCACAGTGTACTCAAAGTATTCATACCCCTTGCATTTTTCCACCTTTTTTTCATATTACACCCACAAACTAAAATGTGTTTTATTGGGATTTTATGTGGTAGACCAACACAAAGTAGCAAAAATGTGTGAAGTGAAAAGAAAATGATACATGGTTTTCAAAATATTTAATAAATAAAAATCTGATTTGCACGAATATTGCCCGTTTCGGCTTGGCTCGGCATCCCGAGGCAGCGCGGACTCGTGATTATTCGTGCGTCACTGCAAGTTTGAAATGCCCGGTTTTTTCATCCAATCAGCATCAAAGGGAAGCCTGTGGGAACGCCTGCTGTGATGTAACAGCCCCTATACCTCCCCAGCAGTGATTGGCTGGCAGTGACATGTGACCTAAATTTACATAAGGTAAGGACCTGCAGCATCAGCCTCATTGTGCTTTGGGAAGGAGAAGAGACAGACAGTGTTAGCTAGTGTAGTGTGTGAAGCAAGCAGTTAGTTAGGAGTTAGGTTAGGAAGCCCCAACAGTCCTTTTAAAGACTATACTCTGAAGAACAGTATATAGTATATACTGTAAGCCTGTATTCTGTGTAGGATAGGAAGCCCCAACAGTCTTTTTAAAGACTAATTGATTCTGTGAAGAAAACTATACAGTATATGCTGTAAGCCTGTATTCTGTGCAGGATAGGAAGCCCCAACAGTCTTTTAAACACTAATTGATTCTGTGAGAAAAATTCAGTATATGCTGTAAGCCTGTATTCTGTGCAGAGCTGTGTCTGGTACAGCTTGTCCAGCCACGTAGCTCAAACTATACATCTGTAAACAGATATATTCCTGTGCATGACTGTGCAGTGACTAGGGTATACATTTCATCAGCCTGCTATATACCTCACAGTCTATAGATAACGTATTGATCTGTAGATTCTAGTTTTATTTGCGCAAACTGCGTACATTTTTTTTTGGATAGGTCTGAAAATAATTTTACCTGCATATCTATCTATATTGTCCGTTGAATTTTACTGCTCTGTTATACCCGGTGCAGTGAGTTGGGAAAAAAATTTCATCAGCCTGCTATATACCTCACAGTCTATAGATACCGTATTGATCTGTAGATTCCAGTTTTATTTGCGCAAACTGCGTAAATTTTTTTTTGGGGATAGGTGTGAAAAATAATATTACCTGCGTATCTATATTGTCCGTTGAATTTCACTGATCTGTAATACACGGTGCAGTGAGTTGGGAAAAAAATTTCATCAGCCTGCTATATACCTCACAGTCTATAGATACCGTATTGATCTGTAGATTCCAGTTTTATTTGCGCAAACTGCGTAAATTTTTTTTTTGGGATAGGTGTGAAAAATAATATTACCTGCGTATCTATATTGTCCATTGAATTTCACTGATCTGTAATACACGGTGCAGTGAGTTGGGAAAAAAATTTCATCAGCCTGCTATATACCTCACAGTCTATAGATACCGTATTGATCTGTAGATTCCAGTTTTATTTGCGCAAACTGCGTAAATTTTTTTTGGGATAGGTGTGAAAAATAATATTACCTGCGTATCTATATTGTCCGTTGAATTTCACTGATCTGTAATACACGGTGCAGTGAGTTGGGAAAAAATTTCATCAGCCTGCTATATACCTCACAGTCTATAGATACCGTATTGATCTGTAGATTCCAGTTTTATTTGCGCAAACTGCGTAAATTTTTATTTTTTTGGATAGGTGTGAAAAATAATTTTACCTGCGTATCTATATTGTCCGTTGAATTTCACTGATCTGTAATACACGGTGCAGTGAATTGGGAAAAAAATTTCATCAGCCTGCTATATACCTCACAGTCTGTAGATACCGTATTGAATCTTTACAATTATAATAATATAATACTGCTACTGTGCACATGGAGAACCCCAGGGTCAGGGGGAGAGGGGGAAGAGCTGGGAGAGGTGGAAGAGGTGGTCGTGGAGGGAGAGGTGGGAATCGTGGTGGTGCTGTGGTCAGCGGTGCTGACCGTGACACAGTGCCGGCTGCTGTGGGTACAGTGGAAACATGTAAGGTCAGGGTGCCTGGTCAACTCCAGAAGTTGGCAGGGCAGCGTCCTACAACTCTGACAGACCCCAAACAACAACAGGAGGTGGTTCAGTGGATTGTAGAGAGTACGTCCAGCCACGTTTCGTCTGCCCCCTCATCCAGCCAGTCGACTTCTCTGAGCCAGGGTGTCTGTCCTCCAACTCGCCCTCCTTCTCCCCAGCCAGAACCCTCTAGGGGTATGTCCCACGGACAAAATTTATCCATGGAACTCTTCAGCCACCACTTCCCTGATGTGCCAGTGGACGAGCTGCTATGCCCTGATTCTCAGGATCTTTTGCTGTCTCCGGGTTATGAGAGTGGGGAGTTAGCAGTGGCGTCTGAGGAGCTGGTGGAAGATGACGATGAGACACTGTTGTCAGAGGTAGTTGTCAGGGACGTCACTGTGGAGTCTGAGGAAGACCTGGGGGATGATGAGGGGACAGATCCTACTTGGGTGGATGAGGCAACTGGAGGCAGTCGTTCAGACTGTGAGACGACATCAGCACCACAAGCTGTTGAGAGAGCCAGAGGGCTGCGACGAGGGAGAAGCCAGGGCCGAGTCACTACTTCCCCAAGTGCTCCTAGAGGTCACGCTCCAGCCCGTACTATGCGCCACTCCTTAGTTTGGGAGTACTTTTACGGATGATGAGGCCGATCCTCGTTTGGCGGTGTGCAAGCTGTGCCACACGTCAATGAGCAGGGGTTCAAAACGCAACAACCTGACCACTAGTAGCCTGCGCAAACATTTGGAGAGAAAACACCCCACCAAATGGTTTGCACTTCTGTCAGCTGGTGACGTTGACACAGTTAGTCCAGCAACTGTGTCTCGTCCAAGCCAGGACGTTGCAGCCTCCAGTCCCGAAAGGACCCCTCCAGCTCCATCTCCCTCCATCTCCTCCACTCATGTGTCCCAGTGCGGCGTTCAACTGTCTCTACCGCAGACATTTGAACGCAAGCGCAAGTACCCAGCCACCCACCCCCATGCGCAAGCTCTAAATGTGCACATCGCCAAGCTGATTAGTTTGGAAATGTTGCCGTACAGGCTTGTGGAGACAGAATCCTTCCGCAACCTTATGGAGGTGGAAGCCCCCATTACTCTGTCCCCAGCCGACACTATTTTGCCCGATGTGCCGTCCCCGCCCTGCACGTGTCTGAGAACATCGCCCACGCTCTCAAAAACGCGGTTTGTGGTAAAGTCCACATGACCACAGATACGTGGACGAGTACTGGTGGCCAGGGACATTACATCTCCCTCACGGCACATTGGGTCAATCTGGTGGAGGCTGGGTCAGAGACCGATCGTGGGGCTGCACATGTGCTACCCACACCACGAATTGCGTTCCGTCTGTGTGTCTCCGGCACATTATGCCTCCACCTCCTCCTCCTCCAAAGTGGCAGTGATGCCCCAATCGTCAAGTCTCATTTCCTCGATGGCCAGCAGTTTCAGCACTGTGGTAGGGAAGCGGCAGCAGGCAGTCCTGAAACTGCTGAGCCTGGGGGATAAGAGGCACACGGCTGAAGAGCTCTTACAGGGCATCAGGGGGCAGACCAATGTGTGGCTGGCGCCGCTGAACCTTCAGCCAGGAATGGTGGTCTGCGATAATGGGCGTAACCTGGTGGCGGCTCTGCATCTTGGTGGGCTGACTCATGTGCCATGCATGGCCCACGTGCTCAACTTGGTGGTCCAGCGGTTCCTCAAGACCTACCCCCAGTTGAGTGAGTCGCTCACCAAGGTGCGCCCATTTTCGCAAGTCCACCACCGATGCCGCGACCCTCAGGACTGTGCAAGGGCGGCTACAACTCCCTGTTCACCGGCTGCTGTGTGACGTTCCCACGCGTTGGAATTCAACGTTACACATGCTAGCCAGGGTGTACCAACAATGCAGGGCAGTTGTAGACTGCCAGCTGATCCCCCGAGGTGGTAGTCAGGCCAGTCAGCTTCCTCATGTCTATGCTGAGGAGTGGACGTGGATGGCATCTGCCAGGTCTTAGGTCCCTTTGAGAAGGCAACAGAGATGGTCAGTGGTGATGCACACATCATCAGTGTCACCATCCCTCTGTTGTGCCTCATCCAGAACTCCTTGAGGAACCTAAGATCTGAGGATTCAGCAGTGTCACAGGAGGTGGGGGAAGACAGTGACATTGAGAGCACCCTGTTGTCAGTTTCGCAGGAGGAGGAGGAGGCTGAGGAGGAGGAAGAAACTCTTGGGCATCATGCATCAGGGGGTGATTCCATGCTACCTGTTGAGCGGGTATGGGCTGAGGAAGATGAATTGGGGTCGGATGAAGGGGGGGAGGAGGAGATGGAGAGTCCGCTAAGTGAGGAGGCTGAAGGCTTGCGTGTTGGCACAGTAGGGCACATGGCAGACTTTATGCTTGGCTGTCTTTGTTGTGATCCCCGGGTCAAGAGGATACTGTCCACCAATGACTATTGGTTGTACACCCTCCTTGACCCACTCTACAAGGACAACTTTGCCCAACTTATACCCGTGGAGGAAAGGAGCACCCGAGTCACTTTCTACCACAAGGCCCTGGTTCAGAAACTGCTACAGGCCTTTCCAGACCAGTCGAGCAACAGGGGGCAGACTGCAGTGACTGAAGTTGGAGAGGAGAGGAGGGGGAAAGTCAGTGTAGGCGCCAAGGGGCAGGGGTACACTATTCCATGCTTTTGCCAAGTTTCTTAAACTCCAACAAGACAGTACGACACAGCCACAGGGCAGGCAGAGCAGGGCGGAACAATACCGCAAGATGGTGAGGGAGTATGTCGCGGACCAGACCAACGTCCTGACCGATAACTCCACGTCATATAATTACTGGCTGGCCAAGCTGGACAGGTGGCCAGAACTTGCGCAGTACGCTCTTGAGGTGCTTGCCTGCCCTGCTGCAAGTGTACTGTCTGAAAGGGTTTTTAGTGCTGCCGGGGGTATCATTACGGACAAACGGCCTGTCCACCGACAACGCCGACATCCTCACATTCATCAAGATGAACAGGTCATCCGGCTTCCTACTAACAATTTTTCAGGAAAGTCATCCGGCTTTCTAAAAACAATTTTTCAGGAGTCATGCGGCTTTGTAACCAAATTTTTTATGAAAGGCCGTGGGGTTCTATACACACAGTGCTGACGGAAGCCCATCAGCCTTTCTAAACACAATGCCCACTGCCTCTCCCAAGCGGTTGTGGTTCTGATGTTGCCTCACACTTAAAATTGATCTGTTCCGCTCTCTTCCTCGGGCTGTCTGCGGAGAAGGCGGATGCTCCGAACTGGTATCATGGCGGCTCTCCGGCCCCTCATTAAGCCCAGGATCGTCAAGAAGCGGACGATGTGCAGAAATCGCCCACAACATCTCCTCAAAGAACCGAAAGACCAATGTGGAGAGAGCGGCACAGCTCGCCATCAAAGTGACGAACCCCAACGCCAGACTGCGCAGCAAAAAGAACTAATAAATATCTCTGCGGTTATTTGTTCTAAATAAAAGTTAAATAAACACACAAAAAAAAAAAAGATCTGTTCCTGTGCCTGATCTACCCAAGTTGAATCTTTCCCATCATGAGAAAGTCCCCCCAAGGAGTCCCCACTGTAGCTTGCTTCACTTTCAACTATCTCACCCCCCGACACCTGTGTCTCTCCATTGTCCACCACCTCCTCAGGCAACACTGGTAAATCCCCACTGTCAGCACACTGAGACTGCAAAAGGTCTTGCGAATTGGGGCAGAGAATGTTCTGGGGTAGCACATCAGAGAAGGGGTGACTATGGGGTTCCAGGGAGTACGTGACCACGTGCAATCTCCATCCAAAAAGTCATACTGAGGCTCACCACCATGCTTTACACTGCAATCTTATTGAAAGACAGACAATCAGGGGTTCACCGCCAGGTTGTCAGGCAGCATTTTTAAGTGGGTCACCATTACCGTGTCCCTGAAAATTGCCTTGGGGTCATTACCAGACTATTGGCCAGATTTAGAAAAAATGGTGCAATTAGGGAGCCTCAGAGGCATCCCTACATGCTGCCCCTGGTGTTTCCTATCCATTTCCAAGGTGTTTCCATCTTTTTCTGAGGTTTTCACATGTTGACTGTGCAGAACCTTTGGCCCCTGCAAAAATATTCGGGTCTCCCATAGACTTTAATGGGATTCGTGATTCGGCTCGAACCCACGAATCCCGCGGAAAATTCGGGCCGAATTCCGAATCCCCGAATATTTTAGGATTCGATCAACTCTAAAAATAACAAACTGACAAAATAAAAATTGTTGCACTAAGCTGAAACTGGGCAAGGCCGCCCCCACAGTAATAGTTCTCCCCAAAATCCCACCAATAGAAATAATTATCTGCCAGAGTGTACTCAGTGTTATCCATGCCCCCAACAGTAATAATGTCCCTATTATGCCCCAAAAGTACTCTATGGTGCCTCATGGTCTGCGCCAGTCTATAAAGTGCCCTATGCTATAAGCATACTCATCTGTCTCTGGTTATAAGATTTCTTGCAGGTCTGGCCTTTTTTGGCAAGACCTGTACCTGAGGAATGTCATGTCTGCCACCTGCGTCACAAAAAAGCTCCAAATAGCGGACAGAGAACTACTGGTTACTTATCTCACCATTCTGTGATTTTTTTGTGATGTATATGTGGTGTGTGCGACGTTCCACAGATAGATAGATAGATAGATAGATAGATAGATAGATAGATAGATAGATAGATAGATAGATAGACAGCACACACCAATAAATAAAACTCACCACTTGTAGACATTTAGATCTTCCAGAAGCAGGGGCCCCTTTGCAGCATGGCAGTGGAGGGGGAGAGGAGTTCAGAGATAGGCTGGAGGAGGAGGAGGAGGAGGACAGGGAAGAGGTCAGAAAAGGCTTTATCTCTTGTTTAACCATTGTCATTATCTCAGCCAACCAGACACAACAGGGATCTGTCCTCTGCTGTGTCTCGTCTGTGTCCTCCTCCTCCTGTGTCCCAACTGCTGCTGTTACTAGTGAGACAGGACAGGAAGGAGGAGGGATGCTGAATCCCTGTTAGCCCAGGTAGGGACATATTTGTGGGGTACTCTGCCTCCCCTTCTATTGCTGCCTCCGCTGCTGGTTTCTCTCAGGGCCCTGGGGAAAGAAACAGGCAGCAGGGTGTTAACTCACATGGGGAGATGTCTGCCTCCTCAGTGTGCCTCTCTCCCATGTGCTTCTGCCTAGCTTTCCTCCCGACCCTGGTTTGGCGCCCCCTTCTGGGGCCCAGGATAATGCGCTCTGTGCAATAGCAGGAGTCACACATAGATAAGGCTGGCCGTGGGTGAGTACAGCACTGCAGAGCTTCGCTCCCCTGTTTCCTGCAAACTAGTGAGCACTTCCATAATGGAAGCGCTCAGAAGTTCGTGGTTTAGGCTGGGCTCCTGTGCAGCTGAACAGGCTGCACAGGCAGTATGTCCACCCCTGTGTCAGACCAGAAGCAGGCTGACTCCTTATCTCTGCTTTCTGACCTCCTAAACATTCATTATAGCTCAGTTCTTATCCCACTGATAAGAATAAGGCATAAATAAGTGTTTATGATCTCTTAGTAGTTTAGAGATATGGTTTATTAGATGACTGGCACAAAGTGAAAGCACGATTCACACAGCTAGAAAAACAGTTAACCCTTTGTCACAGAACAGCTCCATATTTATAAAAAAAACAATTGAAAAAAATATTTTTAGCCAAAAATGAGTAATATGCAATCTTAAAAAAATTGCCTCCAAAGATGTAAATAGCCTTTAAAGCCCAGCAGCATGTGCTGGATATGTACAGTGTGTGGTCTTTATTAGATTGAACAAGTTACTGATAGCAGGCATAGATTTTAGTGATGATCAAGCACCCCGATGCTCCGGTGCTCTGGCCGAACACTAGATGGTGCTCGAGTGCTTGGCCGAGCACCCGAGTATAATGGAAGTCTATTGGAGAAGACCAGGCACCCCCTGCTCTGCAGAGGAGAGGGTGTCTGGTTGATAGGGAAACATGAGAAAATGGTGGAAACACTACTGAAATGGTTAGGGAACAGCATGGGGAGGATGTCTGGATGCATCTTGGACACCGAAGTCGCTGCTATTAACGATGATGTCCGACTTTTATGCCACTTTTACGGAATGACAAAAATACCCCCCCAAAACCCAAGACAACATCGATTTTAGAGGAAATATTGTTAGGAAAATATATTTATTTGTACGTAAAGCGCAAGTAGCAGCACGCCCTCACCCCTAATGTTTTACACTGTCAGATCAGCAGCAGGCACTCGCCCCGAATGTTTAACATGGTCAGCTCAGCAGCAGGCACTCGCCCCTAATGTCTTAGATGGTCAGATCAGCAGCAGACCCTCACCCCAAATGTTTTTGAGTGTCAGCAGCAGCAACGTCAACTTGTCAGGATGAGGACCAGAGTGAAGAAGTAACATAGTAACATAGTTTATAAGGCCGAAAAAAGACACCTGTCCATCCAGTTCGGCCTGTTATCCTGCAAGTTGATCCAGAGGAAGGCAAAAAACCCCTGTGAGGTAGAAGCCAATATTCCTCACTTTAAGGGAACAAATTCCTTCCCTAAGAGGAAGAGGAAGTAGTGGACGATGAAATCACTGGCCCGACATGGGAAGGAGGCAAGCTGAGCGAGGACAGCAGTACAGAGAGGGAGGGATGCGCAGCACCGCAACAGGCTGTAAGAGGCGGTGGGGTGGCAAAAGGGAGAAGGCAGGCCACACCAACAAGTGTGGATGATAAAAGAATTGCAACCTGTGCCGTACCAAAATGAGCAGGGGCATGAACACTAGCAACCTGACCACCACCAGCATGATCCTTATGGCAGCAAAGCACCCTAATAGGTGGGCCAAACGCCTGGATCGGTGTCTGCGGGTCACACCACTGCCTCCTCTTCCCTGTGTTACGTGCTAGCCAAGACGCAGGCCCAGATGCCTCCCTCCTGCACCTGGACCCTCGCAAGCACCATCAGCGAGCACATCCACTTCTGTGTCCCAGCGCAGCGTACAGATGTCCATACCCCAGGCCTTTGAACGAAAGCGCAAACACCCAGCTACCCACCCACAGGCCATAGCACTAAATGCAAACCTTTACAAATTGCTGGCACTGAAAATGTTGCTTGTGGACACTGAGGCTTTTCGCAGTCTGATGGTGGCGGCTGTCCCTCGTTACTCAGCACCTGGCCACCACTATTTTTGCCGGTGTGCCCTCACCGCCTTACACCAGCATGTGTCCCGTAACATAACCCGTGCCCTGACCAATGCAGTTACTGGAAAGGTCCACTTAACGACTGACACATGGACAAGTGCTTCTGGCCAGGAACGTTACATTTCCCTGATGGCACACTGGGTGAACGTTGTGGAGGCTGGGAGCGAGTTGTACCCTGGGATGGCACAGGTGCTACCGACACAAAGGATTGCGGGCCCTGCATCCATCAGGATTTCCACCACACCTACATTAGCGGCTGCAACCCCTCCTTCTCTTCCACCACTTCCATCTAGGAATTCTCATCTTGCAGCACCAGTCAGACTTCAGTCAGTAGCAGGAAGCAGTTTAGCACAGCGGTCGGGAAGCGGCAACAGGCTGTGCTGAAACTTATTTGCTTAGGTGACAAACAACACAGCGTCACAGTGCTGTGGCAGGGTATAAGGGACCAGGCTGAGCTGTGGCTCTCGCCACTCAACCTACAACCAGGTGTGGTTGTGTCTGATAACGGCCACAACTTGGTGACGGCTTTGGAGCTCGGCAAGCTCACACACATACTGTCACGCTCAGGTGTGGGGGGAAAACCACACAGAGCGTAGGAGGGAAAGAAGATTAGGCCTGGAAACTAAGGATGGTAGATGGACACCTCCTATAGGAAACCATGACTCTAATCCTGATTGACTACCAGTATGAACAGGCCTCAAAGGTAGGCGAATTCATACAAAGGAGCCTAAACCAAACTTACCCTATAGGACCCTGGAACTAATGACAGGAATAAGTCTACCTGTTCCTCCAACAGGAAGGATGAACAGAAGTCTCCCTCAGGCCAAACAACTGCTTCAACTTAGTGGTTCAGCGGTTTCTCAAAAACTACACTTTTTTGCCTGAGCTGCTGGTGAAGGTGCACATTTCCAAAAGTCACCTACAGCTTCCACCGGTCTGGCAACGCTGCAGCAGCGCTTACACTTGCCAGCTCACTGACTGCTGTGCGACCTGAGCATGCTCTGGAACTCTATCTGCTCACAATAAAGAAGCACAGCACTGCATGTGGAAAAAAAGTTCTGATAAGCGGCCTAGTGTCGCAAGTAGGAGGGAAAAGTTTTGTAAAATGGTAAAGGAGTAACATAGTAACATAGTTTATAAGGCCGAAAAAAGACATCTGTCCATCCAGTTCGGCCTGTTTTCCTACAAGTTGATCCAGAGGAAGGCAAAAAAACCCTGTGAGGTAGATGCCAATTTTCCCCACTTTAGGGAAATAAATTCCTTCCCGACTCCAATCAGGCAATCAGAATTACTCCCTGGATCAACGACCCATCTCTAGTAACTATAACCTGTAATATTATTACACTCCAGAAATACATCCAGGCCCCTCTTGAACTCTTTTAGTGAACTTACCATCACCACTTCCTCAGGCAGAGAGTTCCATAGTCTCACTGCTCTTACCGTAAAGAATCCTCTTCTATGTTTGTGTACAAACCTTCTTTCCTCCAGACGCAGAGGATGTCCCCTCGTCACAGTCCTGGGGATAAATAGATCATGGGAGAGATCTCTGTACTGACCTCTGATATATTTATACACAGTTATTACATCTCCCCTCAGTCGTCTTTTTTCTAAAGTGAATAAGCCTAATTTTGATAATCTTTCTGGGTACTGTAGTCCATCCATTCCAGTTATTACTTTAGTTGCCCACCTCTGAACCCTCTCCAGCTCTGCTATGTCTGCCTTGTTCACAGGAGCCCAGAACTGTATACAGTACTCCATGCGTGGTCTGACTAGTGATTTGTAAAGTGGCAGGACTATGTTCTCATCACGGGCATCTATGCCTCTTTTGATGCAATCCATTATCTTATTGGCCTTGGCAGCAGCTGTCTGACACTGGTTTCTACAGCTTAGTTTGCTGTTCACTAAAATTCCTAGGTCCTTTTCCATGTCAGAGTTACCCAATATTTTACCATTTAGTATGTACTGGTGACTTGCATTATTCCTTCCCATATGCATAACCTTACATTTGTCAGTGTTAAACCTCATCTGCCACTTCTCTGCCCAAGCCTCCAGTCTATCCAGATCCATCTGTAGCAGTGTACTGTCCTCTTCTGTGTTAATTACTTTACACAGTTTAGTGTCATCTGCAAAAATTGATATTTTACTGTGCAAGCCTTCTACAAGATCATTAATAAATATATTGAAGAGAATAGGGCCCAATACTGACCCCTGTGGTACCCCACTAGTTACAGTGACCCAATCTGAATATGTGCCGTTAATAACCACCCTCTGTTTTCTATCACTGAGCCAGTTACTTACCCACATACAGACATTTTCTCCCAGGCCAAACATTCTCATTTTATATACTAACCTTTTATGTGGTACCGTGTCAAATGCTTTGGAGAAGTCCAGATATACGACATCCATTGATTTGCGGTGGTCAAGTCTAGAACTTACCTCCTCATAGAAACTGATTAAATTGGTTTGAGATGACCGATCCCTCATGAAGCCATGCTGATATGGAGTTATTTGATTATTTTCATTGGGGTACTCCAAGATAGCATCTCTTAGAAAACCTTCAAACAGTTTACCCACAACAAATGTTAAACTTACCGGCCTATAGATCCCATGCTCTGTTTTTGGAGCTTTTTTGAATATTGGCACCACATTTGCTATGAGCCAATCCTGTGGAACACTCCCTGTCAGTATAGAGTCTTTAAATATCAGAAATAAGGGTCTGGCTATGACATTACTTAATTCTCTTTGGAAACGGGGGTGTATGCCATCTGGTCCTGGCAATTTGTCTATTTTAATCTTTTTAAAATGCCGCTGTACTTCTTCCTGGGTCAGACAGGGCACTTTTAATGAAGAATTTGCTTTTACATTCTGCATTTCATCTAACAGTTTATTTTCCTGAATACAGTGGAGAAAAAAAATTAATAGCTTTGCTTTCTCCTCATTACTCTCTGCAAGGTAAAGAGGTGCTAACTTTATTAGCAAATGTGTGTGTGCAACTCTAAATAAACTTGGTGCATTTTATTTCAATATATTTTTGCTTAAGAATAGTGTATGGAAAGCCAGTCTTAGGCTACTTTCCCGTTTGCTTTTTTGCTGGATCCATCATGGGTTCAGCAAAATGCATTCAGTATATAATACAACCGTCTGCATCTGTTGAAAACGGATCTGGTTGTATTATATCCCAAATGGGTGCCGGATTAGTTTTCTTTCGTGTCCGAAAAAACTGATCCGTCACCATTGACTTACATTGTGTTTCATGATGTCTTGATCAGTATCCCATGATGCACTCAAAAACGCTGCTTGCAGTGCTTTTGTGTGCATCATGGGAATGCAACAAAACAGAATGGAAAGCATTCTGGTGCACTCTGCTCCTTTCAATTCAACTTCGTCCCCATTTCAATGAACAGGGACAAAACTGAAGCGTTTTCCTCCGCTTTTGAGATCCTATTATGGATCTCAATAGCGTAAAGGGAAATCGCAGGTGTGAAAGTAACCTTAATAAATTTCTACTTATGTCAGAAGCAAGAAAAGCAGTTCAGTGCACCCTTGTGTAATCTGCTACTATGGGAGGTAAGGATTTAGAACTCCACAGTCCTCCTAAAAAAACAAAAGAAAATCATTAAGATCTAAGTGCAACATTGGCCTTCCTAAAAATACTTTCATAGTATGCTAGTAAATCTGCAATACACTGGTCAGTTGTTAACTGCATTGCCAATTTAAACATCAATGACGTTAATAGAAGAAAACTGTAAATCATTTGCTAACAATTTGCAAGGTAGTGGGTGTGCTCAGGATTTGAAAGTCCATTCCCCCAAGCAAATCTGCATGTAAAAAATTCCACAGAATGTACAGCAGATTGAATCCTCTCCTCAATTCCACTGCACTGAGTGAACTTAGCGTTAGTCATTTGGATTTTAATTAACTCATGGTCTTGAGATATTTTTTCTAGTACCGATTGACCGTCAGCAAAAATTGGAATAACGCTTTAACTCCTTGGTTATATCTACTGTGCCATTATGGAGCGGATCTAGTTAGGCCCAAATGCTTAAAATGTACAGCATAGGGATAGTGCAGACACATGAGCAACATTTACTATAATCTAATATGTGTAATGATGGCGGACCACTGTAATACATTGACTTTCACAAACAAATGCACTCCAGTAGATGAGACTGTCCCAGGTTTTTAAGACATTAAGCTTATAGGAAGCTTTTTTTCTGGCTGTCACATTGATGTATGGCCCACCACCACCTTACTGCACAATTTGTTTTCTACTTTTCAGCCTCTTGGTGAGATGAAGGCAATTCTAGATCTCTGACACAAGGAATGCTGATGTCAGATTAATGTGGTGAATGCCTAATGAGATACAACTTGGAACATTTAACATTCATTTTGTTCAGAAAAATCTCGGAATACTACATTATTTATTTTTTCTCATATCAAGCAAAACCTAATTCTGCACAGATTGGAAATGTAAATGCATGGCACAATTTCCAGATCCTTTATGAATAATAGATTAGTCAGTACCCAGTGTAATCTGCGTAACCTATAGAGCTGGAGGAGGAAGACGAGCATGAGTAGTATGAAGAATAACAGCTGGATGAACACATAGGATTCAGCACTGGGTTAATATATCAAATCAGTGTTTTTAAACTCACTGAAAAAAGTGGTCTTAGAAGGCAGAAAATGCTCAAACCCAATATATGGTTGTGCATTTCTAATTGGGGGAGCAAATCCTGCACATGTGATCCGTTGCTAACAGCAATCCCAAGCAAAATTGCCTACAATGGAGGATGCCGGCAGCGGACCACATGTACCACAAAAACATTCTACAGTCATGGCCAAAAGTTTTGAGAATGACACAAATATTATATTTTCACATGATCTGCTGCCCTCTGGTTTTTATGTGTGTTTGTCAGATGTTTTTATCACATACAGAAATATAATTGCAATCATATTATGAGTAACAAAAGCTTATATTGACAGTTAGAATGAGTTAATGCAGCAAGTCAATATTTGCAGTGTTGACCCTTCTTCTTCAGGACCTCTGCAATTCTCCCTGGCATGCTCTCAATCAACTTCTGGACCAAATCCTGACTGATGGCAGTCCATTCTTGCACAATCAATGCTTGCATTTTGTCAGAATTTGTACGTTTTTGTTTGTCCACCCGTCTCTTGATGATTGACCACAAGTTCTCAATGGGATTAAGATCTGGGGAGTTTCCAGGCCATGGACCCAAAATCTCTGTTTTGTTCCCTGAGCCATTTAGTTATCACCCTTGTTTTATGGCAAGGTGCTCCATCATGTTGGAAAAGGCATTGTTGATCGCCAAACTGCTCTTGGACAGTTGGGAGAAGTTGCTCTCGGAGGACATTCTGGTACCATTCTTTATTCATGGCTGTGTTTTTAGGCAAGACTGTGAGAGAGCCGATTCCCTTGGCTGAGAAGCAACCCCACACATGAATGGTTTCAGGATGCTTTACAGTTGGCATGAGACAAGACTGGTGGTAGCGCTCACCTCGTCTTCTCCGAATAAGCTGTTTTCCAGATGTCCCAAACAATCGAAAAGGGGATTCATCAGAGAAAATGACTTTACCCCAGTCCTCAGCAGTCCACTCCCTGTACCTTTTGCAGAATATCAGTCTGTCCCTGATGTTTTTTTCTGGAGAGAAGTGGCTTCTTTGCTGCCCTCCTTGAGACCAGGCCTTGCTCCAAGAGTCTCCGCCTTACAGTGCATGCAGATGCACTCACACCTGCCTGCTGCCATTCCTGAGCAAGCTCTGCACTGCTGGTAGCCCGATCCTGCAGCTGAAACACTTTTAAGAGATGGTCCTGGTGCTTGCTGGTCTTTCTTGGGCGCCCTGGAGGCTTTTTGGCAACAATGGAACCTCTCTCCTTGAAGTTCTTGATGATGCGATAGATTGTTGACTGAGGTGCAATCTTTCTAGCTGCGATACTCTTCCCTGTTAGGCCATTTTTGTGCAGTGCAATGATGACTGCACGTGTTTCTTTAGAGATAACCATGGTTAACAGAAGAGAAACAATGATGCCAAGCACCAGTGGTGTCCAGTGGTGTCCAGTGGTGTCATTCTTACTTAATCATGACAGATTGATCTTCAGCCCTGTCCTCATCAACACCCACCCCTGTGTTAATGGAGCAATCACTGAAACGATGTTAGCTGGTCCTTTTAAGGCAGGGCTGCAATGATGTTGAAATGTGTTTTGGGGGATAAAGTTCATTTTCTAGGCAAATATTGACTTTGCAAGTAAT
Organism: Rhinella marina; assembly: GCA_900303285.1. NCBI lineage: Eukaryota > Metazoa > Chordata > Amphibia > Anura > Bufonidae > Rhinella > Rhinella marina. Next base: position 30,627 of record ONZH01008221.1, read on the forward strand.
TGCTGTTAAGCTGATCACTCTTTATAACATTCTGGAGTATATGCAAATTGCCATTATAAAAACTGAAGCAGTAGACTTTGTAAAAATTAATATTTGTATCATTCTCAAAACTTGACTGTACACAGGAAACCAAATGTGCTGATGTGGCTAACTATATAAAACAAACATTCACAGAAAAAGGTGCACAACAATGGTAAATGTAATTGACAATATATGGCTAAACCCTCACACTGATATTAAAGGATATGGACACCTTTGTAAAAAAAAAATAAAAAAAATTCCACTAATAAATTTATTTTGTGGAGAAAATCATTTCTCCAATTGGTTCTGATAAACTATTTTTTTTCGTTTTTGTTCTACAGCCTGCTGTGCTTCCTATGCACAGAAGGCTGTTCTCAATGAATTTACAGAGAATCCGTCAGATGACGGATTCTCTGTAACTCCTCCTGCCTCCATGGGGGCATGCACTGTCTCCCTCTCCCTGCTACTGACAGCTCCTAAAACACATCATCATCTTTACAGCTCCTAAAACACATCATGCACTTTCATCAACAGCCCTGCCATCTATGTTAGGGATACATCCCTGGGTGTGATCAGAAATAATTGTACAATATGTACATATGTTCCCCACTCCCACCCCTCCTTCAGAATGAGGAGAGAAACCCCCCCCCCTTTGTCCTCCCCCTCCTACTGGATGTCCGTGCGGAGCACCCTACCCCCCTGCAGGACAGCAGCACAGTACTCCCCCTTCCCACCCTCTGGATGTCCATGCGGCAAACCCCCCCACTAGGACGGCACGGCAGACAGGACAGTACCTTTCTTCCCCCCCCTTCTGGATGTCCGTGTGGCACCTTCAGGATGGCGTGGCAGGCAGCACAGTACCCCCTTCCCCCCTCTGGATGTCCGTGCAGCAGAACCCCCCCCTCACTAGGACGGCACGGCAGTCAGGACAGTGCCCTCCCTTCCCCCCTCTGGATGTCCGTGCGCCCCCCCTTCAGGACGGCACACCAGGCAGCCCAGTACCCCCCCTGGATGTCCGTGCACCACCCCCTCTTCAGGACGGCGCGCCCGGCAGAAGCAGAGACTATCCCCCCCCATTCAGGATGACCGAGGGGAGCAGATTGTCAGCTGTATGTGTGGGCCGTTTAACCCCTTCCGTGCTGCGGTCCTTAGGGCCCGCTGTATGGAAGGGGCTAAGCATCAGGCCGCTTCGCGGTGTGGCAGCGTCCCAATGGTTCCCATGGCAACCGGACGCCTTCAAAGGCTTTCCATGGTATATCTAAGCCTGATCAGGCTCCTGCTAAAGGCAGGAGCCTAATCAGGCTAAGTGTAAGTGAAAATACACTGCAATACACTATACAGTGTACTGCAGTGTATTGTATTGTAGAGTCCTCAGACCCACTGGATCTGTAAAAAATAAAAACAATAAACATGTTAGGTATCGCCACGTCCGTAACAACCGACCCTATAAAAATATCACATGAGCTAACCTGTCTGGTAAACGCTGTAAAAAAATAAAATAAAAACCGTGCAGAAAAAGCCATTTTTTATCACCTTACAAGATAAAAAGTGTAATACTATGCCATCAAAATGTCATATGTACCCCAAAATGGTACCAATAAAATTAACATCTCATCCCACAAGAAATGATCCCCTACCTAAGACAATCACCCAAAAAATAAAAAAGATATGGCTTTCAGAAAATGGAGACACTAAAACATGATTTTTTTTGTTTAAAAAAAAAAAATGCTCTTATTGTGTAAAATCAAAATATATTCCTTAAAAAACAGAGATATTAGGTATCGCCGCGTCCGTAACAACCTGCTTTATAAAAATATCACATGAGCTTACCTGTCTGGTAAATGCTGTAAAAAAATAAAATAAAAACCGTGCCAAAAAAGCCATTTCTTACCACCTAACATCACAAAAAGTGTAATACCAAGCAATAACTCACTGTAAAGTGGGGGATGCTTAAAACAAAAAAAAAAAAAAACTTTTATTTGGTGAACCAATATCTAAAAAAAATGGAGAGACACAACATAAAGAGCCAAAATTAATTGCAACACTGGATGCACTCTAGCTAATCCCTGGCAAGTGAAGTGTCCAGGAGAGTGGGGGATCACAGGCGATATGTCCAATATCCTTAGCTGGGTGCACACATGGGGGGTAAAAACCCACACACCGCTTCCCTGGAGTAAAATCACCTATCACTCCAAATGAAGGTGTAAACTCTATGTCCTCAATTGCTGCATAATAGCAACAACTAGGACCTACAGTGAGGCCATTCTAGTGCCGGAGCGCTTCCCCTAACACGTGGCGAGGGGTTGCTTGTCCTTGCTTAGTTTGTGATGTACGCTGCTCAGTAATAACATTATTCGCTTAGGTCTGGCTCCTGATGATGCGGATGCTAAAGAAAGGTATCAACCCAGAGGGTTTTTAGCCTAAGATGATACTGATAGGGCAGTGAGCTCATGTATGGCAATTTAGGAAGGATACTTTTGTAGATCCTTAGGGCTCTTCACTGTAGGTCCCAGTTGTTGTTATTATGCAGCAATTGAGGACATAGAGTTTACACCTTCATTTGGAGTGATAGGTGATTTTACTCCAGGGAAGCGGTGTGTGGGTTTTTACCCCCCCATGTGTGCACCCAGCTAAGGATATTGAGTTAGGGGCATATCGCCTGTGATCCCCCACTCTCCTGGACACTTCACTAGCCAGGGATTAGCTAGAGTGCATCCAGTGTTGCAATTAATTTTGGCTCTTTATGTTGTCTCTCTCCATTTTTTTAGATATTGGTTCACCAAATAAAAGTTTTTTTTTTTTGTTTTAAGCATCCCCCACTTTACAGTGAGTTATTAAATGTAATGAAGAGAGTGCATACCTGACATTAGGATACATTAGCGTTAGCCCATAATACCAAGCAATAAAAAATTCATATGTGCCACAAAATGGTACCAATAAAACCGCCATCTCATCCCGCAAAAAAATGAGACCCTACATAAGACTGTCGCCCAAAAAATAAATAAAAAAATAGCTTTTAGAAAATGGAGACACAAAAACATGATTCTTTTTCCAAAAATGCTTTTATTGTGTAAAATAAAATTTAAAAAATGCACATATTAGATATTGTCGCATCCATAGCAACCTGCTCTATAAAAATATCATGTGATCCAACCCATCTAGTAAACGCCGTAAAAGAATAAAATAAAAAATGTGTCAAAAAGCCATTTTTTATCACCTTACATCACAAAAAGTGTAATACCAAGCGATCAAAAAGTCATATGTGTCCCAAAATGGTACCAATGAAACCATCATCTCATCCCGCAAAAAATGAGACCCTACTTACAACAATCGCCCAAAAAATATGGCTTTCAGAAAATGGAGACACAAAAACATGATTTAAAAAAAATATATATATTAGGTAACGCTGTGTCGTTACGACCTGCTCTATAAAAATATCACATTACCTACCCCTGTCAGGTGAACATTGAAAAAAACAAAAAATAAAAAGTGTGCCAGAAGAGCCATTTTTTTGGTTACCTTGCCTCACAAAAAGAGTAATATATATATACACAACGCACAACTACCTCTAGCAAAAGATTTATATCATTCCGCTACCACGGACCATAACTAAGGGTCCATTCAAATGTCTGCATAATGGGTCCACATCCTTTCTGCAATTTTCAATGGGGCCGCAAAAGATGCGGATAGCACACCTTGTGCTGTCCGCATCCGCACTTCCGTTCCCCGGCCCCGGAAAAAAATAGAACATGTCGTATTCTTGTCCACAGCCACAGATAAGAAAAAGTATTTCTATAGTGCTGACCAGGTGCGGACCACAAAATGCGGAACACACATGGCTGGTGTCTGTGTTTTGTGGACCGCAAAACAGTTGCAGATGTGTGAATGGACCCTTTTGGTCTGTGGTAGCAGAATCAATTACGGAATTCTTAGATAACCCAAACCTTGTAAGCCGAATTTGAAACACTAGTCGCAATGTTTCAGCTCATAGCTTGAAAAAAGACTTTGTGAATGAGTTGTAAACATTGTGACCACAGGGGTAAATAAAGTGTTTGAGAGCGCAGATATATATATATATATATATATATATATATATATATATATACCAAAAGTTTGGACACACCTTCTCATTCAAAGAGTTTTCTGTATTTTCATGACTATGAAAATTGTAGATTCACACTGAAGGCACCAAAACTATGAATTAACACATGTGGAATTATATACTTAACAAAAAAGTGTGAAACAACTGTAAATATGTCTTATATTCTAGGTTCTTCAAAGTAGCCACCTTTTGCTTTTATTACTGCTTTGCACACTTTTGGCATTCTCTTGATGAGCTTCAAGAGGTAGTCACCTGAAATGGTTTTCACTTCACAGGTGTGCCCTGTCAGGTTTAATAACACTTACACACTTCTAGGCTGTGTAAGGGCTATTTGACCAAGAAGGAGAGTGATGGGGTGCTACGCCAGATAACCTGGCCTCCACAGTCACCAGACCTGAACCCAATCGAGATGTTTTGGGGTGAGCTGGACCGCAGAGTGAATATATATACGAGATGTGCAGCACCTGAAACTACGGATACTGGAAGCCTGAGCTAGCATTTCTTCTGTGGTGTTGCTATCAGTGTGTGACGAGTGGGAGAAGAGGGTTGCATTGACAATCCAACACAATGGGCAGCACTTTGAACACATTTTATAAGTGGTCAGAAACTTGTAAATAACTCATGAAAGAATAAAGTTACATTAAAACCAAGCACACCAGGTTTGATGTGTCACATGACCCACTTCCCATTAAAAAAACTAAAGTTGGATCCAAAATGGCTGACTTCAAAATGGCCGCCATGGTCACCACCCATCTTGAAAAGTTTCCCCCCTCCCATATACTAATGTGCCACAAACAAGAAGTTAATATCACCAACCATTCCCATTTTATTTAGTTGTATCCATATAAATGGCCCACCCTGTGTATATATATATCAAAATGGTGTAAAGTAGAACCGGCTTAGTTGCCCATAGCAAACAATCAGATTTCATCTTTCATTTTTCACAGCTTCATTGGAAAATAAAAGGTGAAATCTGATTGGTTGCTATCGGCAACTAAGCCAGTTCTACTTTACACCAGTTTTGATAAATCCCCCCCCGTGTACTTCTATGTGTACATAGCATTGTGTGTCGTCACTGTACCAATCTGTGTGGGAGAAGTAACTGTGCGGACTGCCCATATACTGTACTCAGAAGAGACTGCACACATACTGTACTCAGAAAAGACTGCATACATACTGTACTCAGAAGAGACTGCACATATACTGTGCTCAGAAGAGACTGCAAACATACTGTACTCAGAAGAGACTGCACACATACTATACTCAGAAGAGACTGGACAAGTACTGTATTCAGAAGAGAGCGCACACAATACTGTACTCAGAAGAGAGAGCACACACAATACTGTGTTGAGAAGAGAGTGCATGTAGTGAGAACTGTCAGTAATAAGATCTATATCCTGCTTATACCGCCATGGTTCTGACTGTAGATATCTGCACTAACGTTATCAGCAGAAATATCTATTGTGTCTACAAAAAATGGACTTTCTACAGAAGGGAAAGAGAGAACTAGATCTGCTGATTACAGACTTTAGCGTACTGGAAGACTCACCATGTTGTGGATTGGAATGAAATCTTACTACCAAGTTACTTGCAAGCTTGCTTATACTGTGTGTTAGAAGCTTCTAGCTGTGCTGTGTAACAGGATGTGGGGGCGGGGCTGTGGAGCTGTGCTAATGCATGTGAAATCCACTGGAAGGCCCACAGAGCTTCTCAGGAGAGGACAGCAATGTGCAAAACTCATAGAAGAGCATTTCTGAATGCATGCGAAGCAAAGCTGATACAATTTTTTTATGTGCTGAATTACGGATAAGATATGGGGTTATTGATTTTTACTGCACAAAGGTGTCCATAGCCTTTAAAATGAGACTTTTGCCAATATATTCTTATATCAAGAACATACCAGAGCCTGCGCACCCCGTCAAGGTCTCTCAAAGTAGCACGGGACCTAACGCGAACCACCCGTGCCACTTGAGATACCTTGACGGAGTGGTCAGGGTCCGGTATGTTCTTGATATAAGAATATATTGGCGAAAGTCTCATTTTAATATCAGTGTGAGGGTTTAGCCATATATTGTCAATTACATTTACCGTTGTAGCGCACCTTTTTCTGTGAAAATCAGTTTTTGCCACTACAAGTATGCATTTTCCTATGTTTTTCAAGTCTTATAGAGGAGCCTATGGGAGAAATGGCAAAAAGCAACCACAAAAATGTGGTGTTTGAAACCAGCCAAAACTAGTTAACTTATTTAATACACTTACAGTATATATACACATATACACATATACACTTTTATACATATAGTGCTGCTATATTCCGCAGTGCTTTACAGACATTAGCTTTAAGCTGTCCCCAATGGGGCTCACAATCTAAGTTCTCTATCAGTATCTCTTTGGAGTATGGGAGGAACCTTAGCGCTGCAAGGCACCAGTGCTAACCACTGAGCCAATGTGCTGCCCCATATTTTAAAGTTAGCTTTCTTTCATCACCTATGTGTTTGCTTTGCAGTGTGTTTTCTAACTTTTTGTGACTTCTGTCTGGACAATGAGGACATAAGAAAGTTTTGAAAGTCTTTAGACAGACTGCAGATAGTGCTTGATGGAGGAAGAAGAAAGAAATGTTTCTTGATAAAGACTCTTTGCATTAGAGCCAAATTGTGGTTTCTTACTGGATAAATAAAGCATAATTTCCTAGTATATAATTGAGTGTTTTTTCGTCCTTTCATTGGTATTCTTTCATTGCAATGTGGGAATTTCTTTAGCCAAGGTTAAGAACAAGGTTAAATGACAGCAATTTAAATTCTTGGCATTTCATGTTGTGTTATTTGCTTCTAAACATTAAGAATTTACTCTTTAGTACTCTATTAACAGACAATGAATAATGTGTTGAAAATGAGCAAGGGTGAAATTAGTTGCAAGCACATTTGTATTTCAAAATCCTAAACTTACAGAGGTTTCCAGGAATATCATTTGCCCATTGATAGTCTGTCTTTAAGGTAGGTCATCACTGTGTGTGTGAAGTTTCAGTGCCTACAACAATCAGCAAGTAAAGGGCCCTTTCTTGTTCCATAAACTGTGACACATTCATGCAGTTGACCCTCACCTACCCCCTTTGCAGTCTAAGGAGCTCATTCTGATAAGTGGCGGTTACAACATTTTACATTTATGACATTTACCAGATATATCATCAGACTCACCTTAAAGGGAATGTGTCATCTGTAATATGCTGCCCTCACGGAGGTCAGCACAATGTAGAGACAGACCCGCTGATTTCAGAGGTCTGTCACTTCTGAGCTGCCACTTAGTACTTTCATATAGTAGTATTGATATGCCAAACCCTGCAGCGCATGCCTAGGCAGTGAAGGGGATGAGTCCATTGAGGTTTGCTGTTCCCGCCCTCTCCCACTTCTGTATGCTGACTGATAGGTTTATTTCCAGTTATTTATATAATAGAACCTTGTTAGTCATTGTCTGGAGACAGGGGAGAATGGGAATAGTGAGCCACATTAAACTCATCGCCCTCACTTGTTGGTCTGAAACGGATAAATTGCTTAATCTATAAAATAATTGTTTCTGGTGATCCTCCAGATCAGATAAAAAACACTCCTATGGAAATGCAATCACTCATAGAGTGTACTGTTACTGGATATCACAGTTGATATAAATTTATATCAGCTTTCCTTGTGTTGTTGCAACATTGAGAAATTGAATAAGCATAGTGGCTACATGTACTGTAGTAGCAAAATTTTACCACCCTGAACCAGCTCTGCGATGTTGGACTGGTCTTCTCCAATATAAGATGCCCATCCTTGTAAGGATAATAGCGTGGTAGAGAAGAGTATCGGTCTAAACTATAACTGCAGCTGCGCACTACTTCTGATTTCATGTGGTACTCGCTCAATGTGATGGATGCGGTGGTGGAGAAGGGTATGGTGTTAGAGGATGGTATTATCCCGGTATCTACCTCAGATACCTTATGGTGATAATGTAGATAAAGGAGTTAGTCCTGGAGCTGCATCCAGATTTACAGTAAATAGGCCACCTTGTGACTGTTGCATTTGAAATCTGACATCACTGCGAAAGAGAGCCAGGACAAAAATTTTGAGTAGTGGGGTAGTGTTGCAAAGGGCTTAGCAATCAGACAGCCAAGAGTGCAGCACAGGAGCCTGGACTGGTGGTGACAGATGTAGGGAACACCTAGCGCTTTGTTAGAGAAATTGGTCTGCAACCAGTGCCTGGCATGATGCGTTACCTACATAAATGTTGGCTCAGTGCCAGAAGAATCATGTTTACATATGTTAGTGGTTACTTTGAGTTAAAAACATTGAAACACATTTATTAAGACCGGCATTTTAGATGCCGGTCTTAATAAGCTCCTGGGCTGGTGGTGGATCACCGAACTTATTTAGAGGCACCAGCCTCTACATAACTTCGGCATATTCACCACCGATTCTAAATGTAACATAGCTTCTTTACTGTCTTACATTTAGACCATTTTACACCTAAACCAGGGGAAGAAAATGATGAATGAGACAGGCATGCCGGTCCATCCCCTTCCATGCCACACCCCTTTTTTTAAACCTGGCATGAGCAGGAAAGAAGATGTAGATTCTGCCCCATGTCGTGTGACAGAATTTGTGCCAGATATACGCCACAAAAATGCCACATATCTATTTGTAAATGACCCCAATTGTTTCAGGCTACAATCTTTAATCTGTCTTTCATTCATTTTCGACCCCCTGAATGCAATTAGTTTCAGACTTTTCTCATGTGTACCGTACGTGTTCCTCACAGTAATACATGCTAGATGTGAACTCCATGTGTCCACAATGCTGCTGCCTTGATTAGCTAACAGCTTCATTCTCATGAGCTTCATGGCTCATGAGGTGATCCCTTCTCCCTTGTTTTAAAAGACACTGATGCTAAAGAATGTGTGATTTCCCTCTCCCTCCTCCTACAGACTCTGCAATGGATTGTCTCTAGAGATGAGCAAACGTGCTCGTAACGAGCACTGTACCGCTCGGCTCCCCTGCGCTCGCATGGGCGCAGGCAGCCGCTTCCGTCGGGTGAGGAGGACGGAAGCGGCCGCCTGCGCCCATGCGAGCGCAGGGGAGCCGAGCGGTACAGTGCTCGTTACGAGCACGTTCGCTCATCTCTAATTGTCTCCTCTCTTTGCATTCTAGTATGCATCTTGTGTGAGTCACATCTACTACCTGCAGAGTACCATGTGTGCTCTCCCCCATCTTCACTGATATGTATCAACTTGTGCAATCTGCTCTCCATGTAGACTTGAATACTTACCCCATTCTCCACATTCCAATCTTCGATGTATAGCCTTCTCCCTATTTCTGCTGCTACCTTTTAAATTAAGACAAGTAAAGGGGAGATCAAAGAGAGGGAGCACAGCATGGACATGTGTTTTATTTAATATATGTCATAAGTAGCAGGGAAATTGGCTACATGAAGGACTTACGCACACTCTATAGAGCAAAATAGTAGGATTTTTAGAAGACTATTTAAAAAGTTACTTAATTTTGTATTTAGGGCGCAAATGAACAGCATCAAAATCAGTGCAAATATGACAATAGGCCTTTAATATTTGCTTAAAAACATGTAACAAGATAACAAGAGTATTCCATGCACTCACTACAAATATATCACCTTGCCAGTGACCACAATTTAGTTTCAGTATTCAACATATTGTCTGTATTATTCAAAGCTTTGAATTGAAAATGTATGTGGACACGTTACCATGCTATAAAAGGGAATCCCAAATAATAAAATGAATGCTTAGCAGAAAAGGCAACAATGCCTATCTCCCAACAGTCTAGTATTTTCTGGAACTGTTCTGTGAATATGATGGAATACAGTTTGAATGTTTGAATGTCAACACCAAAATGATAATTTCTAGTAAGTTTAAGGTATTCCAAAACAGAAGAATGTTCTCACAAGGTTGAATAATATAAATGGAGAGTGAGCTAAATAATGAACGAATCAATAAAATGGCCAGCAAGTACATTTGGTAGTTCAAATGGTCCTGCACAGCCTTACGGACAGATGATACAGGCAATGGTTGTGGAATCACTGTACCAACTAACCTGAGGGCATTATCCTGATGGTTCCCTGGTGTTCACCCTTTAACACCCTACATAAGGATCTGAACTTTTTAGCAGGGGAGCCACCAAATTGCTACCTCCTGAAATAGTCTCTGTGTAGTTAGCAGCTGATACACTGGGACAGAACCACTAATGCAAGGCACCAGAAGCACATGCACGATCTTAGACAGAACCAGACAAGGACTGACAGGCAGAATACAAGGGAATCCAAGGCAAAACACAGACAGAACCAGACTGTGGACAAACAGGAAGAGAACTTGCAAAATCCACAGAACAGACTTCAGGACACTGTTCAGACATAGCTGATATATGTGCAGGAACATAGCAAAATGAAAGAGGCACAGGACTATAGGCCACTGTTCAGACATAGCAGATCCAGACACAGAAACTTGGCAAGGCAGATCAAACAAGAACTAGAGAATTCATTGGCAAACAGAACTAGGATCGAACTTAGACACGCATTGAACAGACAAACAGACAAATGGATCAGAAGTTCCTTCACAGAATCAATGTTACACAGCCAGGACAGGTCATAGAACTTAAGAAACATATAACAAACTGAGCACAGGAAATTTATAGCAGACTTAACAAACTCATTGGTCAAGCAGATGAAGACACAAGACCAGAAAACATTAACCCTCATATTACCGGACTGAGGGGTGATACAAGCACATTGGCACAAATTTACACCACAAGTAACCAACGCCAGGATACAGAGGAGCAGAGGCAACATGAACTGCCATTGAACACAATGGCCCCAATTCATACACACTATCTGCTGATGCTGGTGTGCAAGGTACAATGGTAACAAGTGATACGTCATTGTAACACATAGCATGATATTTCCATAAGTAAAGGGCTTTTACAGTCTCCTGATAGTGATAACCTCTGCTTTTGTCATGAATACCTGGTCTGTGAGGACCTGACACCCAGGAAGTGCTTTCCATTGGGTAACCCCATAGGACATATGGGCATAGATGGGATAGGTGGCAGACCTGGCATGTACATTAATAGTAGATGCCATCCAGATCTTTTGCCCACAGATGAAAACTAATCATCATGATTTATGTACCAGCTTCATTACATAGAGGGCTTGTCACCATGAGGCACTCCTTAGATTTAGTACTGGTGGTCTTTTGTAGGCAAATACGAAAACAAACTTTTTAATAACATTTCTCGATTACTAGACTTGGCTGTATGACTGTTCAACTTCAAGCAATTTAATTTCTACCTAATTTCCTTGGACAAAGCACGGGAACACCATCTCAATGCTAAACAAGCTTCTGGTTCATTTTCTACTATATAAGCAGCAATGGGAATGCAGTTTCACAGTCTGTTGAGGAAGGTAGTGAAACTCTGTAGTGCAGTCATTTATCAATGTCTTACTTCCACCACAGTGAGGTAAAAATACTGCACTGTATATAACATCTCATTGATTTCAATTGGGATGCCTTTACAAGATAGATTTAGTACTGCTTGTCCCAGTTTTGCAGCTGGGGGAGTTGATAAATGAACAAATTTGAGAGTCTTATATTTATGTATCCAAATATCCATTTACCAAAATATATTTTTTTATTTCTTTTAGCTTACTAAGCCTTTTTTATACACATGGAGAAAATAAAATAAAAACCATGCCTATGAATCAGTTTGTAATTAAACGAAAAGGCATTGAATTGCATGTAGTGCATAGCTTTAATATTATAATCAGTTCCTCTCCTCTTGGGAATGTATTTATATTAAAGTAATATTTAAGTATTTTAATTTTCTCAATTCCCAGAGAGGCCCCTTTAATTATTTGACAACATATGATGAAATAGGTGTTTTGAGCATCAGGTATTATGGACACCATGGCGAGCACAATCATCATTGTACTCAGGAGAGCAATGCCATTATACCTAGGCAGGGGCAGGCGTAGCATTTCTGTGCCCCAAGCAAAGCTATGTATAGGGATCCTATTCAGGATAGTCAGACAGGAAACACTACTCTTGGCAGCGGCCCTATCTGCCCACAATTGTATCTGCGTCCTTAGGCCACAGATGCAATTGAAAGTTGTTTCCTGGGCCAATTATAGCTTTGTGCTGCCTGAGGTAAAAGCTGAATTAGCGCCCCCACCCCATGTCAAATTCTCAATCCAACCCTTCCTCCGCACTACTGCTAAAGGCATATTTGAATTGGACATTACATACAGTGCCACACACCTCTTACATCCAAAGATGCCTCCTCTGATGTAGATGTTCTCTTTCCTCATCTTCTTCATTGAGACCAGACTGCCATGGCAAAGTATTTCAACTGTGTCTTTTATCTGCAGAGTTTCACACAGACATCTTAAATTCCTCACTTTTCCATCATCCTGCTCCAACCCCCAAAACTGTGCCCACTGCTCCCAGTAGTGATCCTATATATATTTATATATAAAGATGACATAGCTGGGGGACATTATAAATAAAGATGGCAATGCTGGGGGGCATTATAAATAAAGATGACAATGTTGGGGGGCATTATAAATAAAGAGGACAATGCTGGTGGACATTATAAATAAAGAGAACAATGCTGGGGGGGGCATTATAAATAAAAATAGCACTACTGGGAGACATTATAAATTAAGAGAGCACCGATGGGGGGGGCACTATAAATAAAGAGGGTGGTGCTGGGGGATGCTATAAATAAAGTGGACACTGCTAGGGGAACTTATACATAAAGTGGACACTGCTGGGGGACACTATAAATAAAGAGGGCACTGCTGGGGTGAAACTATAAATAAAGAATACACTACTGAAGGAACACTATAAATAAAGTGGACACTGCTGGGAGACTCTATAAATAAAGAGGGCACTGCTGGGTTGAAACTATAAATAAAGAATACACTGCTGAGGGGACGCTATAAATAAAGAGGGCACTGCTGAGGGGACACTAAAATAAAGAGGGCACTGCTGGAGAACCTTATAAATAAAGTGGACACTGCTGGGGTGAAACTATAACTAAAGAATGCACTGCTGAGAGGACACTATAAATAAAGAGGACACTGCTGGGGAACCTTATAAATAAAGTGGACACTTCTGGGATGAAACTATAACTAAAGAATGCACTGCTGAGAGGACACTATAAATAAAGAGGACACTGCTGGGGAACCTTATAAATAAAGTGGACACTTCTGGGATGAAACTATAACTAAAGAATGCACTGCTGAGAGGACACTATAAATAAAGAGGGCACTGCTAAGGGGACATTATAAATAAAGTGTACACTGCTGGGGGAGCACTATAAAAATACAGGGGCACTACTGGGGGTATTATAAATAAAGAGGACACTGCTGGGGGACCCCAACAGTGCCCTCTTTATTATAATATCCTCCAGCAGTGCCCTCCTTTTTATAATGCTCCCCTGTTGTGCCCTGCAGCTTCATTTACAATGTACTCCACTCTGACACTCAGTAGGATGTTACTGTCCCCAGGAGTGCTGCATTTATTTATACTGTCACCCCTTCCTCTCCTATACTGCTACTTACGGTACCTCACTCTTGCTCTATGTCATCATCTGTGATGTGATGTTTGTGTCCCAGTTCATGTGGCGCAATAACGTCATCATATCTGCCGGCACAATGACATCTTCATGATATTCTGCTCTGTGGTGGAGTTGTACTAAGTTAGTGTGCCGCCTGAGGCCTACTATAGTGAATAGCAGGGAGCGATCAAGTGGCCCAGAGAGAACCTCTGGCAGGTGGGGGCCCCATGCAATTGCATGCTTTGCATGGTGGTCAGGACCGCCACTGTGTCTAGGTGATCAAGAGCAAGATAATGACTGTAATACACAGTCATAGCAATAATAAAGGTAAATTTACACAACAATGGCAGCTTAAAATGCAAAAACAATTTTTTGTGACCATTTTGCATTCATGTGTACATCCTTTGCTGTTCATGTATTTTTAACGTCCCTTTGTCATCCATTTTACATCTGTTTTTAACAGCCATTAAAAATCAGCATATTTAAAAGGGATGGATTTCATTGGCTTTTTCTTTTTTTTTTTTTATTCTGTCACCAAAACACATAAAATACCCTTTTTTTTACTAATCTATTTTTTGATTACAGATTTTTTATTTGGTTTTCTAAACTTGATTAACAGGGCTGCCATCTTGCCTGATCTGTTCTTAACAGCATTTACAAAGCATTAAAAAATTGCTTTACGGCAGCCCCATGGTCCATAGACACAATGGTCAGGAGTGGACCTCAGTGACTTCTATGGGAGAGTTTTCTAGGCATGCTCTGTGACCTGTGCAGAGGTCATTATTAGAGATGAGAGAGCACTAAAATGCTCGGGTGCTCATTATTCGAGTCAAATTTTTCCCGATGCTCGGGTGCTCGTTTCGAATAAAGAACCCCATTGAAGTCAATGGGAGACTTGAGCATTTTTTGCAGGGGACCAAAGCTCTGCACAAGGAAGGTTGCGTGAAAACCTGGAAACCTCAGAAAATGATGGAAACACCACGGAAATGGACAGGAAACAGCAGGGGCAGCATGCATGGATGCCTCTGAGGCTGCCTAATCACACCATTACGCCAAATTCTGGGCAACAGCCTGGTGGTGACCCTCAAGACAATTGTGCTGACCCAGACCAAGATGGGCAAGGCACATGCGCTGGCACATGTTGGGAAAGCACCCAACTAGGTGCAACGAAAGTCCATCACCGCCTGCGGGTGACACCACTGCCCATGCTGGCACTGCTGTCCTATCCCCCGCCCCCACCCAGTAGTCCACAGCGTACACAAAGTTCTCCAAGCACAGTGCCCAGCTATCCCCATCCCAGACGGGCAAACACGTACCCCACATCCACCCTGTCCACAGCAGACACAAAGACCTCCAAGCACAGTGCCCAGCTTTCCTAATTCCAGACGGGCTAAGATGCACACTGCACCCACCCATTAATCTCCACACGTGGGTCGGTGCAGAGCCTTTTAGTGCCCCTCAAACAATGTTTGTGTGCCAGGGCCGGGTAGTAACCCTCCTTGAAGTTGTGGGGGAGAGGCTGCCGGTGACCCTCAAGACAATTTAGGGCGACAGTGTAGTGGCGAGCCTCCAAAAAATCGTGGGTGAGAGCCTGGAGGTGACCCTCAGAAACAATTGGTTTGAAAAAGCATGGTGGTGCACCCCTGAATGACAGTCTGTGACTGAGATTGAAGGTGAACCCGCTAAAATTGTAGTCTGGCACACCTTGGTGGTGAACCCCTAAATTACATAGTTTGACTGAGATTGCAGTTTACAGCATGGGGGTGAAACCCAGGATGACTTGTTAAGACTGAGATTGCAGTTTACAGCATGGCGGTGAACCCCAGAGTGGCTTGGTTAGACTAAGATAGCAGCTGAACCACCCAAAAATTTTGTCTGACACAGCATGGCGGTGACAACAGAGCGACCAAGTTGGATGAGGTAGCAGGTGAGCCACGCAAAAATTTAGCCTGACACAGCATGGCGGTGACAACAGAGTGAACAAGTTAAATGAGGTAGCAGGTGAGCCATGCAAAAATTTAGCCTGACACAACATGGCGGTGACAATAGAGTGACCAAGTTAGATGAGGTAGAAGGTGAGCCACCCAAAAATTTAGCCTGACACAGCATGGCGGTGACAACAGAGTGACCAAGTTAGATGAGGTAGCAGGAGAGCCACCCAAAAATTTAGCCTGACACAGCATGGCGGTGACACCACCAAGTGACCAAGTTAGATGAGTTAGCAGGTGAGCCACCCAAACATTTAGCCTGACACAGCATGGCGGTGACACCACCAAGTGACCAAGTTAGATGAGGTAGCAGGTGAGCCACCCAAACATTTACCCTGACACAACATGGCGGTGACAACAGAGTGACCCAAGTTAGACTGAGTTAGCAGGTGAAGCACATAAAATTTTACCCTGACAAAGCATGGCGGTGACAACAGAGTGGACCAAGTGAGACTGAGGTAGCAGGTTGAAGCACAAAAAATTGTACCCTGACAAAGCATGGCGTGACAACAGAGTGACCAAGTGAGACTGATTAGCAGGTGAAGCACATAAATTTTACCCTGACACAGCATGGCGGTGACAACAGAGTGACCAAGTGAGACTGAGTTAGGCAGGTGACCACATAAAATTTTACCCTGAACTCAGCATGGCGGTGACAACAGAGTGACCAAGTGAGACTCAGTTAGCAGGTGAACCACATAAAATTTTACCCTGACACAGCATGGCGGTGACAACAGAGTGACCAAGTGAGACTGAGTTAGCAGGTGAAGCACATAAAATTTTTCCCTGACACAGCATGGCGGTGACAACAGAGTGACCAAGTGAGACTGAGTTAGCAGGTGAGCACATAAAATTTTACCTTGACACAGCATGGCGGTGACAACAGAGTGACCAAGTGAGACTGAGTTAGCAGGTGAAGCACATAAAATTTTACCCTGACATAGCATGGCGGTGACAACAGAGGTGACCAAGTGAGACTGAGTTAGCAGGTGAAGCACATAAATTTTACCCTGACACAGCATGGCGGTGAACCCAGAGTGACCAAGTGAGACTGAGGTAGCAGGTGAACCACATAAAATTTTACCCTGACACAGCATGGCGGTGACAACAGAGTGACCAAGTGAGACCGAGTTAGCAGGTGAACCACATAAAATTTTACCGTGACACAGCATGGCGGGGACAACAGAGTGACCAAGTGAGACTGAGTTAGCAGGTGAAGCACATAAAATTTTACCCTGACACAGCATGGCGGTGAACCCAGAGTGACCAAGTGAGACTGAGGTAGCAGGTGAACCACCCAAAAATTTACCCTGACACAGCATGGCGGTGAACCCAGAGTGACCAAGTTAGACTGAGGTAGCAGGTGAATCACCCAAAAATGTAGCCTGACATAGCATGGCGGTGACACTACTGCATTTGGCAGACTGAGATTGCAGTCAAATGGCTGTTGAAGTTGACTCTCCTAAAAATTTTTTTTGAGTGTCTGTAGTTGACCCTCCTAAAAATTGTTTTTGAGTGTCTGTAGTTGACCCTCCTAAAAAATTGTTTTTGAGTGTCTGTAGTTGACGCTCCTAAAAAATTGATTGGAGAGAGGGCCTGTAGGTGGCCCTCCCTAAACATTTTTTTAAAAGAGAGCCAGTTGACCCTCTGAAAAATTACCTGTTGGCTCAGCGTTTGTGTTAGAAGAGAAGGAGGAGGAGGAAGAGAGGATACATGAAGAATCTTCATGTTGAGCTGCTTTCCCCCGGTGGAGATTTGAATTTGAAGTCAGTTGACAGGCGTGTACGCTTATCAGTGATGATGCCACCAGCTGCACTGAAGACTCGCTCTGACAACACGCTATCGGCAGGGCAGGCCAGCACCTCCAAGGCATACAGAGCCAGTTCGGGCCACGTGTCCAGCTTTGCAACCCAGTAGTTGTATGGAGCAGAGTGATCACGCAGGATGTTGGTATGGTCAGCTAAGTACTCCCTCACCATCTTTCTGAACAGCTCCCCCCTACTCTGCCTAGACTGGGGACAGGTGACTTAGTTTTGCTGGGGTGACATAAAACTGGCAAAAGCCTTGGAGAGTGTTCCCCTGCCAGCGCTTGACAAGCTGCCTTCTCGCCTCCTCTCCCCCGCTACTTGGCCCACAGAACCACGTCCTCTGCCGCTAGTGGTGTTAGATGGGAAGGATAGTTTCAGCTTGTGCACCAGGGCCTGTTGATTTTGATTGACTCTCGTACTCCTTTCCTCTACAGGAATGAGAGTGGAAAAGTTCTGCTTGTACCGGTGGTCTAGGAGGGTGAACACCCAGTAATCGGTGTTGGCAAAAATGTTTTTAACGCGAGGGTCACGGGAAAGGCAGCCTAACATTAAGTCAGCCATGTGCGCAAGAGTCCCAACACGCAAGAATTCTCTTTCATCAGTAGGCTGACTCTCCATTTCCTAATCCTCCAACTCCTCCTCTTCAGCCCATACACGCTCAACAGATAAGAAGGAATGAGCATAGGTACCCTCTTCAGTCTCGCCAACAGTCTCCTCCTCTTACTCCTTTTCCTCCTCCTCCTCCTCCAATATGCGCTGAGAAACAGACCTGAGGGTGCTCTGGCTATCAAGCAACGTATCTTCTCCCCCCATCTCCTGTGACAAGCGCAAAGCCTCTGACGTCATGCTGAGCAGTGACTTTTTCAGCAGACAAAGCAGTGGGATGGTGACGCTGATAATGGCGGCATCGCCGCTGACCATCTGTGTTGACTCATCAAAGTGGCTCAACACCTGGACGGATATCAGACATCCACGTCCACTCCTCATTGTAGACTTGAGGAATCTGACTAACCTGACTACCAGTTCTGGTGGAAGTTGACATCTGGCAGTCTACAATGGCTCTGCGCTGCTGGTAAAACTCTGGATAACATGTGTAAATGTGGAATTCCATCGTGTGGGCACGTCGCACAACAGTCGGTGAGCGGGCAGTTGTAGCGCGTGCAGCTGCCCTGAGAGTGGCAGCATCTGTGGTTGGCTTGCGGAAATGCGCACAGATGCGTCGCACCATGGTGAGCAATTCAGACAAATTGGGGTAGGTCTTGAGGAACCGCTGAACCACAAGATTGAACACGTGGGCCAGGCATGGCACATGTGTGAGTCTGCCGAGTTGCAGAGCCGCCACCAGGTTACGCCCGTTGTCACACACAACCATGCCTGGTTTGAGGTTCAGCGGCGCAAGCCAAAGATCGGTCTGCGCCGTGATGCCCTGTAACAGCTCTTGGGCGGTGTGCCTCTTGTCACCTAAGCTCAGCAGTTTCAGCACTGCCTGTTGGCGCTTACCCACGGCAGTGCACATGCGCCTGGAGCTACTGACTGAAGGCGCTGTGCTCACGGATGGTAATTGAGAGGAGGAGGAGGAGGAGGGGTTGGAGGAAGAGGCATAATAAGCCTGAGAAACTGTGACCGAGGCAGGCCCCGCAATCCTCGGTGTGGGCAGCACATGAGCGGCCCCAGGGTCAGACTCGGTCCCAGCCTCCACCAAGTTAACCCAATGTGCGGTCAGTGAGATATAGTATCCCTGCCCACCAGCACTTGTCCACGTGTCCGTGGTTAGGTGGACCTTCTCAGTAACCGCGTTGGTCAGGGCACGGATGATCTTCTCTGACACGTGCTGGTGCAGGGCTGGGACGGCACATCGGGAAAAATAGTGGTAGCTGGGGACCAAGTACCGAGGGACAGCCACCGCCATCAGGTTGCGGAAAGCCTCAGTCTCTACCAGTCTATAGGTCAGCATCTCCAGGATCAACAATTTGGAGAAGTGGACGTTTAGGGCTTGTGTATGTGGGTGGCCGGAATTTTATTTGCGCTTGCGCTCAAATGTCTGCTGCAAAGACAGTTGAACGCTGCGCTGGGACACATTGGTGGAGGTTGTGGAGGATCGTGGAGGTGAAGGGGTGGTTGTAGGGCAGGAGGCGCTCGTGCCGGGTTCCTGGGCGGGAGTTTGACTCACCGAGCCAACATGACAGAGGGGAAGGGGCAGTGGTGTGACCCGCAGGAGGTGAATGGCCTTGGTTCCATTGAGTCGTGTGTTTAGCACTCATATGCCTGCGCATGCTGGTAGTGGTTAGGCTGGTAGTGGTGGCTCCCCTGCTGATCCTGGTGTGGCAGGTTGCACCCACAGTCCGTC
>ONZH01008222.1:0-28838 GCA_900303285.1 Rhinella marina
TCAATGAAAATCTGAGCTTTGTCCCTTTTTTATAGACATTGGATTGATTATGGCTGTTCTCTGCTCTGGACTGGCTGGGAGTCTAGGTGAGTACATCATTGTTGTTTGATTTTAAATTGATTTTATTTTTTAGTGATATTATGGTGTGTGTATGTCAGTTGCATCCTTATTGTGTCCTGTGGTGGGACGCAGATGTACAACCAACGGATATTGAACTGGATTTTTTGTGGTATTAATAACATGTCCTTCTCTCCCTGGCATTCTGTCGGGTGGCGATTGCAAGAAGGGAACATACACCCATGTACCGATCTGTTGGAGCGACATTGAAACTGCCCCTATTTTCTCTCTCATCTGAACTGTCTGAACAAATGGATTTATGAGATGTAGGGGAAATGGATTTGTAAGGGTGCTGTGAGACCGATCATTCCATTGTGGAGCTGGAACTCTATTCTATTAAAGTATAGCTAAGGCTACTTT
This sequence comes from Rhinella marina, assembly GCA_900303285.1. Classification (NCBI taxonomy): domain Eukaryota; kingdom Metazoa; phylum Chordata; class Amphibia; order Anura; family Bufonidae; genus Rhinella; species Rhinella marina. The sequence continues at coordinate 478 of ONZH01008222.1, forward strand.
CACACTGGCGGCAGGCCTGATCCGGCAGGTGCTGCCGGATCAGGCCTGCCGCAGTGACATGTGTGGAGCCGGAACCGCGCTCCGGCCCCACACATGTCACACAGTACATACATACACATAAACATAAACATACACACACATATAGACATACAAACACACATACATACTTACATGTTCCCGGCAGGTCTTCGGAGCGTCAGAGGGACAGGACGGCTCACACAGGTCACGATTCCGCACAGCGCCCTCTGCTGGGCGCCTGGTGGAATCATGATGATTCCACCAGGCGCCCAGCAGAGGGCGCTGTGGGGAATCGTGACCTGTGTGAGCCCTCCTGTCCCTGACGCTCCGAAGACCTGCCGGGGAGCATGTAAGTATGTATGTGTGTTTGTATGTCTATATGTGTGTGTATGTTTATGTGTATGTCTGTGTCTGTATGTGTCTATGTGTAGCCGGATCCGTAATGGACTCCATTGAAAGTCAATGGAGGGCGGATCCGGTTACCATTATGGTCACACCAGACGGATCCACCCCCATTGACTTGCATTGGGGGTCATTCCGGATCCGTCTTGGTGCGGATGCCTGGACCGGAGAGCAAACCGCAGCATGCTGCGGTTTGTTCTCCGGTCTGAAGACGGAACAGAATGCTTTCAGGAGCCTCCGTTGTCTTCAGTTCAGTTTTGTCCCCATTGACAATGAATGGGGACAAAACTGAAGCGTTTTATTCCGGTATTGAGCCCCTATGACGGAACTCAATACCGGAATTTTAAAACGCTAGTGTGAAAGTAGCCTAATTTGTGATACTAGACCTGAGAATTATTCATGATATACTGTTTGGGTATGTTTATGTTGCTGGGGTGACTCATTTATTGACTTAGGTTTGGATAGACATGAGTTTATATTTATTATATTTTTATATATTGCTATACACTTATTCTTTAAGCACTTGCACTTTCACGTTGTGTCACTAGGGGCACCTCACGTGTGTTTTCACTTGTATGACTATGAAATTGTTGTTTTAGGTTATTTATTTATTGCGATTATTTATTCATTATGCACAGCATGTATTACCTTGTTATGTCATGAAGTGAGTTTGTCCTTATGTATTGGGTTGGGGGGGTACACAAACACACATCTATATACTTATGAGTTAATGTAAGTACACGCTTTCTAATATAATTTATATGATATATTTTATATCTTTATATTTACACTTATTGTCTGGTTATTATTCTGAGTGATTATCAATTGGGTTACACATATTTAATTATATAACACAATATTATATAAATATTTTTAGATTTCAACACAACATTATTTTTAATGTAGCATATATGTATAATTGTATGTCCCCCTTGGTCTTCTAATAGTGTTTTTATGGATGATGACTCCACTGATACATTGGGCAAGATTTGCCCATGTGAGTATGAAGGTCTTTGAGCACTAATATATCGCAATAGGAGAAGCTGCCGTTTCCGTGCTCTGGATGAGATGGATGGTGGGGGTGCGGCGTCGTGCGCTCCACTGTGGAGCGCGCACTACTTCCGGGTGTCGGGCACTTATGACGTACCTTTAGTGCGTCTCTCTGTGCCCCCGCCCGTGGCGTGCGCTTCACGGTGGAGCGCGGGACGCGCTTCTTTGGTATATTGTGAGCCATTTACCAAGGTATGATTATAGATTATTGCCTGAACCATGTGTATGGGGAGAGGGATTGTTGATTGTGACATACAGATGGTAACTGGTATGACATCATATCCGTTGGGGCAGCAGGAACTGGTAACGCCCACCACCAGGTGTCTGACATGAGGGTTGATGCATGTGGGTATATATATATCTGGACTCAGTCGGTCTGTTATCTCCTGAGGAAGCAGCGAGCGAAACGCGCGTCTAGAGTGGAGGGCCCAGGGTTGGTAGGCATGCTCTGTAGCATTATGTATTTATTTAATGTATGTCTGCCCCTTTAGGATTACTATGCACTGGCACTTTAAATATGTATTTACGGTATGATGAATGGGCATTATATATTGTGATTTATGTATTTTCATGAATTGAGCTGTGCCACCCTGAGCACTCGGCGATTGATTTAGTGGTGTATCCGCTGTGGACTTCCGTCCATCGCTATATATGTACTGATTGTTTATGTGTAACTTTTTAACATAATATATATCAAATAAATTCTGATTATTTTAAGATATACGTTTGTCTGTGTTGTATTATATATTTTCTACTTAGTCTACCAGGGTCTTCTGTAGAGACATTGGTCCAGCATGTTCATTCTACAGCTCCCATGGCTGTTGTCTAGAGCAGTGGTCCCCAACCTTTTTTGCACTAAGGACCGTTTTTTCTCAAGACAATTTCCCCAGGGACCGGGGTGGGTGTAGGTGATGTCGGCGCTGACTGATTCATGCAAGGTGCATATTAAAATACATAAATATAACATAAAATGCCCCTATACAGAGCCCCCCATATAAAAAAACCCTTCTTTGTGGCCTCAGTAGATGCCCCCATAGTGCCCTCAATAATGTACCAGTAAGACGTGCCCCCATAGTGCCGTTAATAATGTACCAATAAGAAGTGCCCCCAATAATGTGCCAGTAAGAAGTGCCCCCATAGTGCCCCCAATAATGTACCAATAAGAAGCTCCCCATATATGTTCCCACAGTGCCCCCAATAATGTGCCAGTAAGAAGTGCCCCCATAGTGCCCCAATAATGTACCAATAAGAAGCTCCCCCATATATGTTCCCACAGTGCCCCCAATAATGTACCAATAAGAAGTGCCCTAATAATGTGCCAGTAAGATGTGCCCCCATAGTGCCCCCAATAATGTACCAGTAAGACGTGCCCCCATAGTGCCCTAATAATGTGCCAGTAAGATGTGCCCCCATAGTGCCCTAATAATGTGCCAGTAAGAAGTGACCCCATAGTGCCCCCAATAATGTACCAGTAAGACGTGCCCCATAGTGCCCTAATAATGTGCCAGTAAGATGTGCCCCATAGTGCCCCAATAATGTGCCAGTAAGAAGTGCCCCCATAGTGCCCCCCAATAATGTGCCAGTAAGAAGTGCCCCATAGTGCCCCCAATAATGTACCAGTAAGAGTGCCCCCATAGATGCCCCCACAGTGCCCCAATAATGTACCAATAAGAAATGCCCCACAGTGCCCCCCAATAATGTGTCAGTAAGAAGTGCCCCCAATAATGTGCCAGTAAGATGTGCCCCCATAGTGCCCCCAATAATGTGCCAGTGAGAAGTGCCCCCATAGTGCCCCCCAATAATGTGCCAGTAAGAAGTGCCCCATAGTGCCCCCAATAATGTACCAGTAAGAAGTGCCCCCATAGATGCCCCCACAGTGCCCCAATAATGTACCAATAAGAAATGCCCCCACAGTGCCCCCCATTAATGTGTCAGTAAGAAGTGCCCCAATAATGTGCCAGTAAGAAGTGCCCCCATAGTGCCCCCAATAATGTACCAATAAGAAGTGCCCCCATAGATGCCCCCCAATAATGTGTCAGTAAGAAGTGCCCCCATATTATGTGCCAGTAAAAAGTGCCCTCAGTCCCCCCAATGTACAAAAAAAATAAAAGATAAACACTTACCTTACCTCCATCAGGCTGGTAGTGATGCCAGTGATGCCTTTTCTGGCCTGTGTCCTGCGCTGTATGGCCATGTGCCGCCTGAGCCGGCCTCTGATAGGCTGCAGGCCTAGTGCCTGTAGCCCATCAGAGGAACGGGCAGGGGAGAAGCCTCTCACTTCCCTGCCGTGCCGCAGCACACCCATCTGTATCTCTGTCCTGAGGACGGCGATACAGATGACTATGAAGATGAGCGCTTCCACAGTGGAAGTGCTTATCTCCTTGTCCCTTGCCACCGCTGCTGCCACCCTCCACAGGTGACCAGGGCCCTGATTGCCGCGGCCCGGCAAACATCCATCCAGGGCCCAGTCCTGGGCCGCAGACCAGTGGTTGGGGATCGCTGGTCTAGAGCGTTCACTCCCTGTAAGAAATCCTCCTTGCTGCAGACAAGGGACTTCCAAGAACCCAGGCTCCTCCAGGATGAGACAGAACATGGAGCAGGGGGGGTTTGTGGTCCACTAATGAGTTTCTGGCTAAATGCTTTTCTTTTTGTGAACCCCTTCCACCTTTTAGTTTATCTATAGTATGTACTGTATGTGGTCGGTTACAACAATCCATTTCCAGCACTTGTAATAATTTCAGCACCATTGACAGAGATGAGAATGATGGTGGCTACGTGTAATGTGATCTTCTCGTTCTTACACCTTACTGCCCTGTGATTTGGGGAATTCCTGCAAATTGGTGACAAATGGATCCCTGTGTGGACTGCAGGCGATTGAGCAGCAACAGATCTCATGCAGTTATACATGGACCAAGCAAAAGGGGCAATTGCTCCCGGGATCCATAAAATGGTTCTGACCCGATCTACCTGCACTACCAACTAGAAGAGATCCAGTGGTGGAACGATCATGTTTAGTGTTGCTCGAGCACCAAAGTGCTCGGGTGCTCGGGTAGAACACTAGGTGATGCTGGAGTCCTCTACCGAGCACCCGAGCACAATGGAAGTCAATGGGAGAACCAGAGCACTAAACCAGGCACCCCCTGCTCTGAAGAGGGAGGGAGTCTGGTTCATAGGGAAAGGTGAGAAAATGATGGAAACACCACAGAAATGGTTTGGGAACAGCATGGGGAGGATGTCTGGATGTATCTTGGACTCCAAAGTATTTAGGATATTTAAACGTTATACAGCAGACATAGCGCAGGGAATGTCGCCTTGATTAGCCGCAGAAAAAAAATACACCGGATGTCACAGGTATTTAGGATGCACAAACATTATACAGCACACGCAGCACAGGTGGTGTTAAGGTCAGGCAATTTTGCCCAAATTTTGCCCCCAAAAAACTAGATTTTGCAGCCAGATAAACCAATAGTCCTTAAAAAGACTTTTGGGTCTTTTGAAAAGAAAAACTAGCCCTGCCTAGCCAAATCCTATCCCTACACTCTCTGTCCCTCTTTGCAGCAGCTCTCCCTGACTAAGACTGAGCCGGGTCACCAACATGGCTACGGCATTACAGTGAATGCCAGTACCTCCCCGCACGCTGATTGGCTGTGTAGCAGCCAAGAAACGTGTGGGGAGGGGACTTGAGCATGGCGATTGAGCACACACGGCATGCTCGCCCAACGCTAGACCAGATGGCCAGTCCCATACACCAGTAGTCACCAGACCCTGTGGACATTGGTGGGATCTGATGGAAATTACCATATATGTCCAACTACACTTAACCAACTATTATGTGACACTGTTACTGGGGAGGGAACCCTACCAACCTTGATCCAGCCCCGTGCTCCAGCAGTGGTGTCACCTAATGTTTTTGGTACTTACCTCCCATTTGTTACATCTAAAAATTCTAGTCATGCCATGATTAATCAAGTAAATCTAATTTAAATATTTTTATTTTTATTTAGTTTTGTTGAACCAGTTATAACGTTATTGATCCAGAGGGAGCTGTAAATTGGGGGCAATTCTTCAGGGTTCAGAGGAGGGCAACTAAAGTAATAACTGGAATGGGTGGACTACAGGACCCAGAAAGATTATCAAAATTAGGGTTATTCACTTTAGAAAAAAGACGACTGAGGGGAGATGTAATAACTATGTATAAATATATCAGAGGTCAGTACAGAGATCTCTCCCATCATCTATTTATCCCCAGGACTGTGACGAGGGGACATCCTCTGCGTCTGGAGGAAAGAAGGTTTGTACATAAACATAGAAGAGGATTCTTTACGGTAAGAGCAGTGAGACTATGGAACTCTCTGCCTGAGGAGGTGGTGATGGTAAGTTCACTATAAGAGATCAGGAGGGGCCTGGATGTATTTCTGGAGGTAATAATATTACAGGTTATAGTTACTAGAGAGGGGTCGTTGATCCAGGGAGTTATTCTGATTGCCTGATTGGAGTCGGGAAGGAATTTTTCTCCTAAAGTGAGAATAATTGTCTTCTACCTCACAGGGGTTTTATGCCTTCCTCTGCAACAACTTGTAGGATAAATGGAAGAACTGGATGGACAGAGGGCTTTTTTTGGCCTTATAAACTATGTTACTATGTAAAGCTTAAACTCTGTGCTCAAAAAACAGTCTTGATCTGACTTTCTTGGCTTGATATATTGCGAGGAGCCATGGGGAACAGATGCAGCTTCTGGAGATGTTGAATCAGTTTCACCTTCAGAGCTTTAGTTCTTATTCCGTAGATCAGAGGGTTAAATAACGGAGGGGTGACCAAGCCGACAACTGAGATAACATTATGGACAGTGACCGGAAGGTTATGGCCGTTCAATCTATAACGAATGAAAACGAACAAAACCCCCATCATGAAAACGGAGAAACTGATTATGTGGGTCATCACGGTGTGGAGGGCCTTCTTCCGAGATTCCTTAGAAAGCTTCACGCATATAAAATAAATCTTCAGGTAAGAAAAGACTATAATGGAGGTGGTCAGACCTAAGTAAGTGCTCCACACCGACTCGCCGTGCACTTTGTTTAAGGTTGTGTCCCCACAGGAGAGGATTACTAAGGACATTTTGTCGCAGAAAATATTTTGGATTTGGGTTCCACAGAAATAAAGCCTTGCAGTTAGCACGATGCCGATGGAGACGGCGGTTACGGAGAAGATCAGGCATCCAATTAGGAGTTTTACAGCCATCTCATTAGTCATCAGGTTGGGGTATCTCAACGGGTGACAAACAGCCAGAAAGCGGTCATACGCCATGAGAGTGAAGGTGGCTATTTCCATGTAGGCAAAAATAAGGAGACAGTAGGACTGAACTAAACAACCTGCCCAGGAGATCGTCTTCGTGGACGTCAGCAAGTCAATCAGTAACTTGGGAAAAAACGACGAGCTCCCGAATATCCCATTGAGGACCAAGCTAGAAATGAAGATGTACATGGGCTCGTGAAGGCTTGGCTCAGTCAACGCCACGAACAGGATGGTTGAACTCAGAAGCATGATGAACCCATACACAATGATGGAGAGGGACCAGTATAGCGGTTTCACTTTTTCCATCTCCACAAGTCCTAGAAGCAGAAAGGTGGAGCTGGCATTGGCCACCGATCCCATGTTCTTTCCTCTTCAGGTTCAAGATCCACGTGAAAGGTCCGTTAGTAGGATCCTAATTAATACAAAAAAAAGAACCATTAGAAAAATTATTTCAATATGGTTTATAATACAGGGTGGGCCATTTAGGATACACCTAAATAAAATGGGAATGGTTGGTGATATTAACTTCCTGTTTGTGGCACATTAGTATATGGGAGGTGGAAACTTTTCAAGATGGGTGGTGACCATGGCGGCCATTTTGAAGGCGGCCATTTTGGATCCAACTACCTTTTTCAATGGGAAGAGGGTCATGTGACACATCAAAAGTATTGAGAACTTATTTCACAAGAAAAACAATGGTATGCTTGGTTTTAACGTAACTTTATTCTTTCATGAGTTATTTACAAGTTTCTGACCACTTAGAAAATGTGTTCAAAGTGCTGCCCATTGTGTTGGATTGTCAATGCAACCCTCTTCTCCCACTCTTCACACACTGATAGCAACACCGCAGAAGAAATGCTAGCACAGGCTTCCAGTATCCGTAGTTTCAGGTGCTGCACATCTCGTATCTTCACAGCATAGACAATTGCCTTCAGATGACCCCAAAGATAAAAGTCTAAGGGGGTCAGATCGGGAGACCTTGGGGGCCATTCAACTGCTACATGATGATGTGTTTCCCTCTTTATGCTCTGAAGCTGGCACGTTCCCTGAGTTTTTCCAGCAAGAGGGTGACCACCACATTATGGGTGTCAGGTCCGAGCATTCCTAGATGATGTTTCCTGGAAAGTGGATTGGTCATCGTGGGCCAGTTGGGGCTCCCGATCTGACCCCCTTAGACTTTTATCTTTGGGGTCATCTGAAGGCAATTGTCTATGCTGTGAAGATACGAGATGTGCAGCACCTGAAACTACGGATACTGGAAGCCTGTGCTAGCATTTCTTCTGCGGTGTTGCTATCAGTGTGTGAAGAGTGGGAGAAGAGGGTTGCATCGACAATCCAACACAATGGGCAGCACTTTGAACACATATTATAAATGGTCAGAAACTTGTAAATAACTCATGAAAGAATAAAGTTACGTTAAAACCAAGCACACCATTGATTTTCTTGTGAAATTCTCAATAAGTTTGATGTGTCACATGACCCTCTTCCCATTGAAAAAACTAAAGTTGGAAACACAATGTCCGACTTCAAAATGGCCGCCATGGTCACCACCCATCTTGAAAAGTTTCCCCCTCCCATATACTAATGTGCCACAAACAGGAAGTTAATTTCACCAACCATTCCCATTTTATTTAGGTGTATCCATATAAATGGCCCACCCTGTAGAAACGTTCAGTTCCACCGATTATAATGTGGTGTTGATCGAGAAGAAAGAAGAAATGCCTATGAGATTTACCGTGACAGTCCTCATGGTAGTAGACTCCAAATATCGAAATCAATCCATGGCTCAGTCATCCATCTCAAGAAAACTAAAGCCGTTCACAGACATGTAATATTGATTGTCTGGCCACACTTTTGGACCATACCACAAATGTCCAAGTCATCTTCATATATTGTAGACTGCCTGGGGCGGGTGCCTAGCTGTCTAATGACATTATCTGTGGTGTTACATAGGACTGCAGGTGACATCTACTACATGATCTGTACTCAGAGAGTTATCACTGTGTTATCTGTGGTGTTACATAGGACTGCAGGAGACATCTACTACATTATCTGTACTCAGAGAGTTATCACTGTGTTATCTGTGGTGTTACATAGGACTGCAGGAGACCTCCTCTACATTATCTGTACTCAGAGAGTTATCACTGTGTTATCTGTGGTGTTACATAGGACTGCAGGTGACATCTACTACATTATCTGTACTCAGAGAGTTATCACTGTGTTATCTGTGGTGTTACATAGGACTGCAGGTGACATCTACTACATTATCTGTACTCAGAGTTATCACTGTGTTATCTGTGGTGTTACATAGGACTGCAGGAGACCTCCTCTACATTATCTGTACTCAGAGAGTTATCACTGTGTTATCTGTGGTGTTACATAGGACTGCAGGTGACATCTACTACATTATCTGTACTCAGAGAGTTACCACTGTGTTATCTGTGGTGTTACATAGGACTGCAGGTGACATCTACTACATTATCTGTACTCAGAGAGTTATCATTGTGTTATCTGTGGTGTTACATAGGACTGCAGGTGACATCTACTACATGATCTGTACTCAGAGAGTTATCACTGTGTTATCTGTGGTGTTACATAGGACTGCAGGTGACATCTACTACATTATCTGTACTCAGAGAGTTATCACTGTGTTATCTGTGGTGTTACATAGGACTGCAGGTGACATCTACTACATTATCTGTACTCAGAGAGTTATCACTGTGTTATCTGTGGTGTTACATAGGACTGCAGGTGACATCTACTACATTATCTGTACTCAGAGAGTTATCACTGTGTTATCTGTGGTGTTACATAGGACTGCAGGTGACATCTACTACATTATCTGTACTCAGAGTTATCACTGTGTTATCTGTGGTGTTACATAGGACTGCAGGTTACATCTACTACATTATGTGTACTCAGAGAGTTATCACTGTGTTATCTGTGGTGTTACATAGGACTGCAGGTGACATCTACTACATTATCTGTACTCAGAGAGTTATCACTGTGTTATCTGTGGTGTTACATAGGACTGCAGGAGACATCTACTACATTATCTGTACTCAGAGAGTTATCACTGTGTTATCTGTGGTGTTACATAGGACAGCAGGTGACATCTACTACATTATCTGTACTCAGAGAGTTATCTAGAGGCTCTGCTCTCTCTGCAATTGCCACACCTTCTCCACTTTGACAGGATCAGGCAGTGAAAGCATTATAACCCCTGGCCCTTCAATCAAGGTTCCGAGAGCACTGCAACCCCCCATTGCTCCTAGAGGCTCATTTGTATAAATTAAAACATCATTTTTCTCAGCAATCAGGCATGTATTAACATGTGGTATCTGTGGCACTTTTGGCACTCTGATCCAATGACTGTACCCGGTTTACATGCCAGTTTTCGGCCAGACAAAAAATGCTACATGCAGCATTTTTTGAAGGTCTGAAAGCCGGCAAAAATCCTGGAAAGCAACCAGATCCGATTATAGCCTTACTGTTATCCTTACAGATATAATCCTTACATTCATAGACACAACTTAGAACAGATAGAAGTCCTACCCTTTTAGGTCAGGTTCACATCTGCGTTGTGAGCTCCGGCACTCTGATCCACTCACTGTATCCGGTATATATGTCTGCTTCCGGCCGGGCAAAAAATACGACATGCGGCATTTTTTTGTTGGTCTGAAAGCTGGCTACGCTGGATACAGTAAACTCTCGCAGTCCGTTCCTTACCTTTACCCGTACTGATAGAAGCCTTACATTTATAGATAAAACTCTCACCCTTACCCTTACACATAGAAGCCTTGCCCCAGTAGATAGAACCTTACCCATACTCTTGTAGATAGAAGGCTTACCATTACCCTTGTAGATAGCCTTACCCACATACAGTGGGGAAAAAAAGTATTCAGTCAGCCACCAATTGTACAAGTTCTCCCATTTATAAAGATGAGGTCGGCCTGTAACTGACATCATAGGTAGACCTCAACTATGAGAGACAAAATGAGAAAAGAAATCCATAAAATCACATTGTCTGATTTTTAAAGAATTTATTTGCAAATTATGGTGGAAAATAAGTATTTGGTCACCTACAAACAAGCAAGATTTCTGGCTCTCACAGACCTGTAACTTCTTCTTTAAGAGGCTCCTCTGTCCTCCACTCATTACCTGTAGTAATGGCCCCTGTTTGTTATCAGTATAAAAGACACCTGTCCACAACCGCAAACAGTCACACTCCAAACTCCACTATGGTGAAGACCAAAGAGCTGTCGGAGGACACCAGAAACAAAGTCCTGCACCAGGGCTGGGAAGACTGAATCTGCAATAGGCAAGCAGCTTAGTGTGAATAAATCAACTGTGGGAGCAATAATTAGAAAATGGAAGACCTACAAGAGCACTGATAATCTCCCTCCATCAGGGGCTCCACGCAAGATCTCACCCCGTGGGGTCAAAATGATCACAAAAACTGTGAGCAAAAATCCCAGAACCACATGGGGGACCTAGTGAATGACCTGCAGAAAGCTGGGACCAACGTAACAAAGGCTACCGTCAGTAACACACTATGCCGCCAGGGACTCAGATCCTGCAGTGCCAGACATGTCCCCCTGCTTAAGCCAGTACATATCTGGGCCCGTCTGAAGTTTACTAGAGAGCATTTGGATGTTCCAGAAGAGTATTGGGAGAATGTCATATGGTCAGATGAAACCAAAGTAGAACTGTTTGGTAGAAACACAATTCGTCATGTTTGGAGGAGAGTGAATACTGAGTTGCATCCAAAGAACACCATACCTACTGTGAAGCATGGGGGTGGCAACATCATGCTTTGGGGCTGTTTCTCTGCAAAGGGACCAGGACGACTGATCCGTGTACATGAAAGAATGAATGGGGCCATGTATCGTGAGATTTTGAGTGCAAACCTCCTTCCATCAGCAAGGGCATTGAAGATGAAACGTGGCTGGGTCTTTCAGCATGACAATGATCCCAAGCACACCACCAGGGCAACAAAGGAGTGGCTTCGTAAGAAGCATTTCAAGGTCCTGAAGTGGCCTAGCCAGTCTCCAGATCTCAACCCCATAGAAAACCTTTGGCGGGAGTTGAAAGTCCGTGTTGCCCAGCGACAGCCCCAAAACATCACTGCTCTAGAGGAGATCTGCATGGAGGAATGGGCCAACATACCAGCAACAGTGTGTGCCAACCTTGTGAAGACTTACAGAAAACGTCTGACCTCTGTCATTGCCAACAAAGGATATAGAACAAAGTATTGAGATGAACTTTTGTTATTGACCAAATACTTATTTTCCACCATAATTTGCAAATAAATTCTTTAAAAATCAGACAATGTGATTTTCTGGATTTGTTTTCTCATTGTGTCTCTCATAGTTGAGGTCTACCTATGATGTCAATTACAGGCCGACCTCATCTTTATAAGTGGGAGAACTTGTACAATTGGTGGCTGACTAAATACTTTTTTTCCCACTGTAGATAGCCTTACTGTTACCCTTACAGATAGAATTCTTACCTTTATAGACAGAACTTACCCATACTCTTGTAGATAGAAGGCTTACCATTAGGCCTCTTTCACACGAACGTTGTGTTTTGCGGTCCGCAAATTGCGGATCCGCAAAAAAAACGGATGGCGTCCGTATGGCATCCGTATTTTTTGCGGATCCACTGTAACATTGCCTATCCTTGTCCGCAAAACGGACAAGAATAGGACATGCTCTATTTTTTTTTGCGGGCAACGGAACGGAGCAACGGATGCGGACAGCACACGGTGTGCTGCCCGCATTTTTTGCGGGCCCATAGAAATGAATGGGTCCGCATTTTTCATGTGAAAAATGCGGATCGGAGCCCGCAAAAAATACTGTCGTGTGAAAGAGGCCTTATAGATACAACTTTACCCTTGTTGATAAATGCCTCAATATTACCCTTGTCGATAGCCTTACCCATGTAGATAGAAGCTTTACCATTGTAAACAGACGCTTACGTAGATAGACTTCCCCTTCTTCATAGACCATGAGCCTTGTAGATAGAAGTCTTATCCTTGTTCTCAGAACCTTACCCTTGTAGATAGAACATTAGCCTTATAGATAGAAGCCTTGTCCTTGTTCTCAGAACCTTACCCTTGTAGATAGAACCTTGTTTTCAGACCTTACCTTAGATAGAAGTCTTATCCTTGTTCTCAGAACCTTACCCTTGTAGATAGAAGCCTTGGTCTTGTTCTCAGAACCTTACCCTTGTAGATAGAAGTCTTATCCTTGTTCTCAGAACCTTACCCTTGTAGATAGAAGCCTTGGTCTTGTTCTCAGAACCTTACCCTTGTGGATCGATTTTTTTTTCTAGATAGAACATAAGTCTTACACTTGCAGACAGAATTACCATCGTCCTTGTAGATACCGTAGATGCTTGGCCTTTGCGGACAGAGGTTCCCCTTGTTAAATGTTCTCACCGTTCCTCATTACTCACCTACACTCTTTCTACAGTCCACTGATGGATTCCTTCTTTGAGAAGCTCACATAGAATATAAATAATAGATCCCCGTCCGTCCGTCTGCACCTCATTTATTTCCTACCACATGTCTGAGATCTCTGTAAATGAGTTCATCTCTGCTGTTTTCTAGCAGTCTGATCCCTTCATAGGTTCTCTGTATATTAGACGTCATGTGTGTATTTTGTAGGTAGGTGACTGTTCTATTCTGTAGGTTGGTCCATATAACACCAGCTCTGATAATATGTACAGTACCTTGCATCCTGTGTCCCTGCAGATGTGGGGATGGATTGTACGTGACCTCTGCTCATATAGGCTCGTACTGACGAGCCTCGTCACTGGCTGAAATCCTCTGAGAAGTCAATTCCCAAAACAAACACATGGCAAATTAACAAGTCTCAGGGGGGCACTTACCTTTGGCCACATAGTGTATTTATTTCTACTAACAAATATATTTAAAGCTAAACTCCCTCTTGACACTGAAATGTTTCTGCTCATAAAGCAATTCAGATGTTTCTCTATCTAATCCATTATTTCACCCCTGTCCGTCCAGTCATTGCTTGGGTCGGGCACCATCTTCCTTCTTTTTTTCAGGACCCACTATGTCACTATTAGAATTTGGCCAGGGCTAGACTGGGGGTGTGAGTTAAGGGATTTTGCAGGGAATCCTCAGATCACATCTCCAGGGCAGTCTCTGAAGTCTTGAAGATGGTACTACTTAAAGGCGTTCTCCAGGAATCAAGAAGATGAAAATACATAAATATTACTTTATTATAAATATATTCTCAAATACCTTTCATTAGTTATAATGGAACATTTTGCCTGGGGAGCAATCGTTAGGAAAATTAAAATGGCCGCCGGCCTGTTAGTACACGCAGAACCTGTCCTATTCACACAGGAGAACAAGTTACTTCACAACACTGAGGTAAAGAGCTGCCTCATCCTCCTCTCTGCTCTAGATCTTATCAGCTGTATTCAGGATCATAATCCCTGACAAGCAGAGCAGAGAGGAGCATGAGGCAGATATTTACCTCAGTATTGTGAAGTAACTTGTCCTCCTGTGTGATTAGAACGGGTTCTGTGTGTACTAATAGGACGGCGGCCATTTTGTTTCTCCTAATCATTGCTCCCCAGACAAAACGAGCCATTATAACTAATGAAAGATATTTGGGAAAATATTTATAATAAAGTAATATTTAAGTATTTTCATTTTCTTCATTCCTGGACAACCCCTTTAAGTCTCAGGGATTGTGTCCTTTCTGATGCAGCTTTCTGCCTTTTACAGCTCAGGGAGTGTGTCCTTTTCTGCCTCAAATCTCTCACTATTGCAACATAATGAACCTCAGATGCTGCAAAACCTCTCCTGCAGTTACCGTATGTCTAAGACAGATATGTGAATGATTACAGGACATGACTCTATGATGCACTAAGAGACATTTTGCCCATTTGACAGACTTTGAGATAGGGCCATAATTGGACTGAGAAGCAGGATAAGGTTTGATGAACTGCCCGCGATCTAGGCCATTCTTACCTCTCTGTTAGGAGGTGTGGGGAGCAGTGGTTACGTGAGGGTACACATGGTGAACAGGCTCCGGGCGGCCTAGACAGACACCAGTAGAGAAGATCATTTGATCTGCAGACAAGCACGAGCAGCTTCCACAGTTTTGTTGTCCACCATTAGGACACAGGTGGCCCCTTCATTACACCCCTTGTCTCTGCCCAGACCATTTCCAGGCGCTTAACAGAAGGAAATTTGGTGTCATGGTGCCCACTATGTGTCCTGCCGTTGACAGCCAGCCACCATCGTCTTCGTTTTCAACAAGAAACCTGGACTGGTACCGTATGGTCTTTAGAGATGGATCCAGGTTCTGCTTGGGATCCAGCGGCGGTCAGGTTGGAGTATGGAGGCCTGGTGGTTGGTGCTTCAATTCACTGCCCGAACTGCTGATGTGATGATCTGGGGAGCCATTGCATACGACAGTCAATAACTGTGATATGTACAGGATATTCTGCCGCCACATGTGTCCTCTGATGTCAGGGCTGACAACCGGAATATTTCAGCAGATCATTGCTCACCTGCACATAGCAAGGGTTTCCCAGGCATGTCTCCTCCAGATTACAACACTTCCTTGGCTGCCAGGTAACCAAGATTTATCACCAATCCAGCATTTATGAGACCAGCAGGGACACCAGCGTCACCAACCTAAGAGTGTGCAGGATCTATAGGTCCAGCTGTGGCATATGTGGGCATACCAGAAGATACCATACAGAACCTGTATGTCTCCATGTCCAACCATATCTCATCTTGTATCCAGGCTAGAGGACGTATCTCATCTTGTATCCAGGCTAGAGGCGGTATCTCATCTTGTATCCAGGCTAGAGGCGTATCTTCATCTTGTATCACACTAGAGGCTATACTCTCATCTTGTATCCAGGGCTAGAGGCTGTATCTCATCTTGTATCCAGGCTAGAGGCCGTATCTCATCTTGTATCTGGGCTAGAGGTTGTATCTCATCTTATATCCAGGCTAGAGGCTGTATCTCATCTTGTATCCAGGCTAGAGGCTGTATCTTTCTTGTATCCAGGCTAGAGGTCATATCTCATCTTGTATCAGGGCTAGAGGCTGTATCTCATCTTGTATCCAGGCTAGAGGCCTGTATCTCATCTTGTATCCAGGCTAGAGGCTGTATCTCATCTTGTATCCAGGCTAGAGGCCATATCTCATCTTGTATCCAGGCTAGAGGCTGTATCTCATCTTGTATCCAGGACTAGAGGCCTTATCTCATCTTGTATCCAGGCTAGAGGTCGTATCTTATCTTGCATCCAGGCTAGAGGCGTATCTCATCTTGTATCCAGGCTAGAAGGCATATCTCATCTTGTGTCCAGGCTAGAGGCCTGTATCTCATCTTGTATCCAGGCTAGAGGTCATATCTTATCTTGCATCCAGGCTAGAGGCTGTATCTCAATCTTGTATCCAGGCTAGAGGTCATATCTCATCTTGTGTCCAGGCTAGAGGCCGTATCTCATCTTGTATCCAGGCTAGAGGCCGTATCTCATCTTGTATCCAGGCTAGAGGCTGCTATCTCATCCTGTATCCAGGCTATAGGCTGTCTCTCATCTTGTATCCAGGCTAGAGGCTGTATCTCATCTTGTATCCAGGCTAGAGGCTGTATCTCATCTTGTATCCAGGCTAGAGGCCGTATCTCATCTTGTAGGCTCCAGGCTAGAGGCTGTATCTCATCTTGTATCCAGGCTAGAGGCTGTATCTCATCTTGTATCCAGGCTAGAGGCTAGATCCAGGCCTGTATCTCATCTTGTATCCAGGTTAGAGGTCATATCTCATCTTGTATCCAGGCTAGAGGCTGTATCTCATCTTGTATCCAGACTAGAGGCTTGTATCCAGGCTAGAGGCCTTATCTCATCTTGTAATATCCAGGCTAGAGGTCGTATCTTATCTTGCATCCAGGCTAGAGGCCGTATCTCATCTTGTATCCAGGCTAGAGGTCATATCTCATCTTGTATCCAGGCTAGAGGCCTCATATCTCATCTTGTATCCAGGCTAGAGGCCGTATCTCATCTTGTATCCAGGTAGAGGCTGTATCTCATCCTGTATCCAGGCTATATCTTGAGGCTGTATCTCTCATCTTGTATCCAGGCTAGAGGCCGTATCTCATCTTGTATCCAGGCTAAAGGTCGTATCTCATCTTGTATCCAGGCTAGAGGCTGTATCTCATCTTGTATCCAGGCTAGAGGCCGTATGTCATCTTGTACCCAGGCTAGAGGCTGTATCTCATCTTGTATCCAGGCTAGAGGCCGTATCTCATCTTGTATCCAGGAGAGAGGCTGTATCTAATCTTTTATTCAGGCTAGAGGCTGTATCTCATCCATTAATGATGCCCACTTAGTGCCCCCACAAAGCACATTATACCATTTTAGTGCCCCGCCACACAGAAATACTGCCCCTTGATGGACTATACAGCAACGATGTTGCCTCTTCTGGCTTATGCAGCCGGCAGTGCAGTTTAGGCCTGCAGCTTACTAGACTTCAGGAAGATATGCCAATATCAGGATTCATGGAGCCGACGGCGTCTACATCACCATTACTAACTTGACCAGACCAACACTGTGGTGCGTGGTTATAGTGCACTCGCCTTGTTTCCTGCATGCAGTCTCCGGATCAATAGAGTTTAAGGCATATAAATCAGAACACAACAGAACCCCAAAGCAAGATTGGTCCACCTCTGCTTAAAGAAGAACTCCCACAAAAAATGTTATTCCATGTCCTGCTAGAAATGTACAAGATGTAATCTGTAGTGAATGTCATTTTCTCACCAGTGTCTATATTTGTGAGTTATATCTCCCTGATGCTTCTCATCTGTGTCATGTGACCAGGAATCAGACTCACCAACTCACACAGCATCTTATGTGTGGACAGGAAGTCTATTTATCTATATATTCCTATGGGAGCCTCACTTTCAGTCTCATAGGAATGAATAGAGAAGTAACTGGCTTCCTGTCCTGGGTCAGTTGGAGGTCAGGGAGTTGGTCACATGACCCAGCTACAATTAGAAGAGAGGGGATAACTCATAAATACAGTCTCTGATAAAAAAAAAATGACAATCACTTTAGATTATATCATGCACCTTTCTAACAGGTCAGAGAATAAAAGTTTTTGCGGGAGTTCTTTAATGGTTGGTGAGATGTTCTTTTCATGAAATTCTGGGCCTTGTAGCAATACTACAAGCAGCTGTCTCTGAAATTTTTTTTGGTCTTCTAGACCTTTTCTAGACTTCCACTTCTCTTGTTAGCTGCCATTTCTTAATTACTTTTCAAACTGATGAAATGGCAACCTGAAAGTACCTCAGAAGAGTCAAGCTGAAGGTTCTACCATGGCCCTCACAGTCCCCTAATGTAAACCTAATTGAAAATCTGTGGATAGACCTCAAAAGAGCAGTGCATGCAAGATGACCGGGGAATCTCACAGAACTGGAAGACGTCTGCAAGAAAAATGGCTGAAAATCCCTCTAACAAGAAATGAAAGACTCCTGTCTGGGAACAAAAAGCGATTATAAGCCTTGATACTTGCCAACTTGCTACTAGGTACTAACCATGCAGGGTGCCCAAAGTTTTGCTTCCGACTTGAGATGAGCGAACGTGCTCGAAACGAGCACTGTACCGCTCGGCTCCCCTGCGCTCGCATGGGCGCAGGCAGCCGCTTCCGTCCTCCTGAGGGGGCCCGGAGCACATGGAAGGCCCGCCCACTTGTCTTCAGTCAGTTCTGTCCCAGGTCCTGCTTGCTTCCCCTATGCTCCCCCTCCCCCATTGTGTGCCATTGATGTTCCGTTCCCGACCGTCCTCTCTCTCACCAGTCCAGCGCTCTCTCTTGGGCACTGCTGCACTGCACACTGGCCAATCAGCATTTAGCAGTGCAAAGCTCCTGCTGCTGATTGGCCAGCGTATCGCTGGCAGCAGCGCAGCAGGCTCAAGTGGAGAGAACTTTGAGGACGCGGATGCGCCAGTTGTATACTGCGCTGCCACTCACAAGCTGCCTGCCTGCTCATCAGCCACCCACCTGACCGGACTGGAGAACAGTCGGTCACTGAATACAGCCAGGTCGCCCCCCCCCCCCCCCCCCAGCATCACCACACACCAGCCCAGAGTAAACACTTGCCTGCCCCTGTTGTGTCCCACAGCCGAGTAAGAAGAGTAAAAAAAAGTTACTCATAGATGGAGGACTCAGGAATGACAGTGTGCTTCACCCCCATGTACTCTGCTTGCTGATGGAGGATACTGTGTTAAGCCAGCAATGCAGCACATCACCACTCAGTCACCTTGCACCCTAAGCATCAGATTATCCAGCCCCTATAATGCCCCCCAAAATACCTGCCACTAGAGACGAGCAAATCCATTCGCCGCTTCGTAGAATCGTATCAAATCTTACAAATTTTCTACTCCAAAGCGAATCCAGATTTTTTCGGATTCGCTTCCTATTTTTCGGAAATTTTCGTAAATTTCTGAACCCTAATGATACGTACGATACGTACGCTACGTACGAAACGTATGCATTCTTCGTGAAGCGGGAAAATGACTATACGCCCCCGCAAGAGCGGGAAAGTCGAGATACGCCCCCTCAGAACTGGAGAAAACCAGCCCCGTCTACCGGGATCTAACTATTTGCATGTAGAGGGAGTGAAGACTCCTCCCTCATTACTCCACCCTCCTCTGAACCAGTTTAGACCAGCCCTGAACACTGAGCAAGTAGCAAGTATGGCTAAAGAGCTGCGAACCACCGAACCACCGCCCGCTCCAGACATCAGGGTGTCACACTCTGAACTCAAAAGAAACCCCATGGGGTTCAGCGCCCTTATTCTCCTTACCGGCTGCTTAGATTACTGCGCATTTTGAGGCGGTTCGTCGTGAGGCGGCTGGTGCGGCTGCTGTGGCTGGTGCTGTGGAGGCGGCTGGAGCGTCCACTTAGCCGCCCAGGAGGTGATCAACAACACCTTCCATAAGGCAGAACCCGATTGTGCCAGCATCGGTGACGGTCCATGCGCAGACCCAGGGGCGGACACAGACAGCAGGGGGCCCCCTGTGCAAAAAATGTGCCTGAGCCCCCATCCCCTCTCTACCGGGGGCCAAATTCTCAACCTAACATATTCCATCCTAACATTACATACAGCAATATAAAACATACAGGGTAAGGCTACTTTCCCACCTGCAGCACTACGATCCGGCCACTTGATCCGGCAGAGAATGTAAGGAATTGGCCGGACACAAACTCAGGCATGCAGAGGTTTGTGTCCCGCTGATTCTCTGCATTTTTACCAGACTGAGGCCGGATCTTGGACCCCTTTATAGTTAATGGGGCTGGTGGGCATTCTGTATCTAGCAGTGCCGGAGTCAGTGAATTCCGGCAGGCTGTTCTCTGCTGGACCAGCCTGCCAGAATCACTAACTCAGATGTGAATGTAGCCTAATACAGCTCCACATACCTCTTACATCCAGTGACGTCTTCTTAGATGTAGATGTTCTCTGTCCTCATCTTCTCTGTTCAGACCAGACCGCCATGATGATGTCTTTCAGCCATATATAGTGCCCCCATGTGTGCTAGTATATAAGATAGTACCCCCAATGTCTGCCAGTATTTAAACTATTCCCTTATAATGCTCCTCCTTCTCTATAGTGCCCCCTCAATGTCTGCCAGTATTTATAATATGCCCCTATAGTGCTCCCCTCTATAGTGCCCCCCATGTCTGCCAGAATTTAAAATAGGCCCCCCATAGTGCTCATCCTCCTTAATACTGCCCCCCATGTCTGCCAGTATTTAAAATATGCCCCCATAGTGCTCCTCCTCCTCTATAGTGGAGGGCTCCCAGCAGATGTCCCCATGAGTGGCAGATAGGGCCCCTAGTAAAGCGTAAATAAAAAAAATAAACTTACATACTTACCTCCTTGCCTCTTTCAGCGAAGTGATGCAGGCCTCTTCCGGCCTGTGTCCCGTGCTGTACGGCTCAGGCGGCGCGATGACGTCATCGCGCTGCCTTCGCCAGCCTCTGATAGGCTACAGGCACTAGGCCTGCAGCCTATCAGAGGGCCGAGGAAGGGAGACGCCTCTCCCCTGCCCCGCAGCATCCATCTGTATCCCTGCCACCGAACCTCCCATGGGCCTCCCTCCTGCAACGGGTCCCTGGGAACTGTCCTGTGGTTTTTGGTCGAGCAAGGCTCTGGCTTCCTGGCAGACGATGAGGCTGGCAAGGAGTACTTTGTGGGCCGCAGGTCAGTTAAACGGCCGTACCTGCCCCAACCCCGTCAGAGCCTATACGTGGGAGATCAGGTGGAGTACACCCCCATGGCATCCCTGAAAGGCCCCTTCGCTACCGGGGTTACCCATTACCCTAGTATCTAAGCCCCTGGTCCCAACATCACCACCTGAAGTTTGGTCGGAGGAACCACCAGGTGAAGTACCGGTGCGCTGCCTTCAGGAGTCACCAGATGGCACCCTCCGGTTCAGTGAAAAGCCAGTGTCAGAGCCTCTGATACCTGGACTGCCAGTGCCACCACCATCACAGTCCTTTCAGCTGGATCAGCTGACGACTTCATAATTTACATTCCAATCCACTGTGATCCACCAATACCAACTGCCGTGGAAGATGAAGCCAGCAGCAGCCAGGGGAGCTGGGGCTTCTTCCCTGGATGCAACCTTGCCGGAACCGCTGCAGCCAGAAGTCCTTACCCCTGCTGTCCTGGCAGAAGTATCTGGAAAAGTGGCAGCAGCGCTCGCCAGCGTGACCACCACCTGGACCTGGTCAAGGAGGCAGGAGCGTCCTCTGATGTCTTTCAGTAGCAGTTCAAGAGAGGAGGACTTCAGGTCCCTCATCTAAGGGACCCATCTACTGGCTGTCTCAAGGACACTTCAAGAGGACCTATGGGAGCCACACCATGGATTGCACCTGACGGGTGAGAGCTAGTTGGCACTTTTTTTGTTTGTTTAGTTTGTATTGCCCCCTGTTTGACTCTCACCCAGATAGACATGGCTTATCAGTACTCCCCCCCCATTCTGCAGAAAATTCCCAGTTGCGCCTAAGCGCACCTATTCCCCCCATTCTCAGGTTATTTGGGAGCCCCCTTTGCAAAGAGGGTTCGCTATTTGCTGCTATTTTATATTATCCATGTGGATTACACGTTACCTGTTTGGATTACAAAATTACCTCATGTGGATTACAATTTTGGACTGTGTTCCAGTGTTTTATTATCAAGCAGCCACGAGGAGAGACTCAAATGTACATCTGAGCCTATTATGCTTGCAAATGTGAAATTGCACCAAAATGTTTGAATAATTATGTCTTTGCTGTATTTTAGCAATAATGTTTTTACAGGTTCAGCAACGTTCAAGCACTTTAGCCCATTGTGTGTATTCTTTTTCTGGTACTGCAATGTGTCCTATTATGCACTTATTGTACAGTGTTTTTAGTAAATGATGCACTTAGCCGGATAGCTAGCACCTTACTTTTCTACCTCATATGGACTACCTCTGAGGACTGTACGCCGCGGCCTAGCCTCGTGCGTATGACACAATCACGAGTTAATAATACGCTAAGGATTCATACACACTTTTGTACGCTAATGCTTACGTATTGCGTACTTTTAACAACGTTGACTGTATGTTCGTAATTTGAGTAGGAATGTTCGCAAAACAACTATTATTATTACTATTATTAGGGAGATCAAGCGCCTTACAGACAAGGTAGATGATCTTGAAAATAGATCGCGGAAGAGCAACCTACGAATAGTTGGTCTCCCAGAATCTGTCCCGATACGAGACCTCATGACAATTTGCGACACAGAATTGCCTACAGCACTGGGCATCCAGAAAACACGTATAGTAGAGAGAGCCCATAAATCTAAAGATCGGCAACAGCAGGAGAATGAAATAAATATTCCTAGTCAAAGACCCAGACAAGTGATTGTCAAATATCTAAACAATATGGACAAGGCAGAGATCTTGAGACTCTACAAAAAGGCGAAAACAGTCATATTAATCAGAGGTCATAAAGTACCGATTTTTAAAGAAAAACTCCCGCAAAAAATTTTTATTCTCTGACCTGTTAGAAAGGTGCATGATATAATCTGTAGTGATTGTAATCTTCTTATAAGAGACTGTATTTGTGAGTTATCCCCTCTCTTCTAATTGTAGCTGTGTCATGTGACCAAATCCCTGACCTGCAACTGACCCAGGACAGGAAGCCAGTTATTTCTCTATTCATTCCTATGAGACTGAAAGTGAGGCTCCCATAGGAATGCATAGAGAAATAGACTTCCTGTCCACACATAAGATGCTGTGTTATCTGGTGAGTCTGATTGCTGGTCACATGACACAGATGAGAAGCATCAGGGAGATATAACTCACAAATACAGACACTGGTAAGAAAATGACATTCACTACAGATTACATCATGTACATTTCTAGCAGGACATGGAGTAACATTTTTTGCCGGAGTTCTTCTTTAATGATTTCTCAGCTGAGATACTAAAACGCCAAAGAAATTTCTCCATATTGTGCTCAGAATTACACACAAGAGGTACAAAATTCGCTCTGATGTACCCTGCCACTTTGAGAGTTTTCCATGATGATGGTTCTACAGTATATCGACGTTCTAGAATCCAAAGGAAGCATACGCCATATTGGATTTAGAGCAGGAAGAAAGAAGCGCAAAATCTCCTCCGCTCTGGCCAAAGGACACGCGGGAAACGCACTCACTCTACAGCGCCACCTGGTGATCCGCCTCATCCACCAAAGGAGCAACACAGAGGCAACAGGAATCAAATAACCTGAACTGACTCACCTGTATAAGAAGAAGAGGGACTTTATCTCCGAGACTGGTGATACCGCGAGACACATATTGAAGGTGATATCCCTACAACCTGGGATATGAACATTGCTTGTATACTTATACATTAGCGTTACGTTGGAAAACCTAGTCAAAAGGACTCTACTCAAAGTAGATATTGCCATGTTACAGGAGACGCACCTTCAGGAAGAAGATTTTTTCAGAATGAAAAAAATTATGGGTGGGGGAGGTTTTTGGATCGGGAGCAAAAGGTCGTAAAGCAGGAGTTCTTACATTAATCTATAAGATGATAGCTCAGAAATCGGATACTGAGGGCAGATGGCGCCATATTCAACTAGAAATACACAACGAGATAATAAGTGTATATAATATTTATGCACCTAACAATCCTTGCAAGATGTTTTTTCAAGATTTGACCAAATTGATGTCCGTAGTAGAGATGAGCGAATCTATTCGTCGATTTGTTGATTCGTATCAAATCTTGGAAATTTTCAGCTGCGAAGCGAATCCGACTATTAGGTGATTCGCTCCATTAAGATTCTAAAATGATCCTAAGGCTTTCTACGCATTTGCTACGTACTTGTCCGATAAATTGTACGCTAATGCTACGTATAAGTTACTCTATACGCTGTTGCGTACGAATTCAAGTAATTAGCAAATTTTTCCTTTAGTTAATTATTCATGTGCAAAAGCCCAGGAAGAAAGCGGTCACCTGACCTAGTGGGCAGGTCTTGCTCTGATTGGCTCAGGCTCGGTAAGCCAGTGACACATCACTTCTGCTGTGACTGCTGAGACGAGCAGAAGCACTGTGTGTGAAGTTCTGAGACACTGAGACCTGTGTTGTTGAAATTGGGGTGTAATTGTTCAGGGAATCCATATTACACATCAGGGATACTGCAGGGCAAGTGCAGGGCAAGTGCAGGGCTAGTAATTAATCAGGCAGGGAGAGAGAGACAGGGAGAGAGATAGGGAGAGAGACAGGGAGAGAGATAGAGAGAGAGAGATAGGGAGAGAGACAGGGAGAGAGACAAGGAGAGAGAGATAGGAAGAGAGATAGGGAGAAAGACAGGGAGAGAGACAGGGAGAGAGACAGGGAGAGAGACAGGGAGAGAGACAGGGAGAGAGACAGGGAGAGAGACAGGGAGAGAGACAGGGAGAGAGATAGGGAGAGAGATACAGGGACAAAGACCAGCTGCAGGGCCACAGAGTGAAGTGAAAAATGTCTGGAATGGATAAGCAAAAGAGGCCCAGTTCCAGCCAGACCTCGAGCTCTAAAAAACAGGAGAAGGTGGCACAGGGCAGCAGTGCCAAAGGACCTGTAGCCGGAGCTTCTACTTGTAGTATTCGCCATACTTGGCCGGTGTTCCACCAGGCTAACCCACCAAGGCGCAAAATTGTAGTGGAGGAGAAATGGATGAGGTAGTGGAGTGGATGGCACGCTCATCTCAGTCTCAGCCGGATGATCTGCTGTCATCTGCTGATACAGTATCCATATGTAGCCAGGGGTCAGACTCAGAGCGTTCCTCCTGCTCCACCATTCCTCTTCAGCAAAACCCATCATTTTCATACGCAATTTGTACGCTCATGTGTACGTGTTCAAAGAGGTTGCATACCTTTTAAAACTGAATGTTCGTTATTAGTGCGCGAATGTTCGCTAAATGCCACATAATAACGTATGATTTGTACGCAGATATATGAATCTTAGGAAAAGTTCGACGAATGTTCAGCGAATAAAATTTTGAATGATTCGCTCATCTCTAGTCCGTAGACAACACACCTCACAAAATTGCAGCGGGTGACTTTAATACAGTATTATACACCATGGCTAACAGACCTCACTCGAGAAAGCCTACTATTGATGATAAAGGTAGAGATAATCAGTTGCTACAATTTCTGCAAAATTTAGATCTTTATGACATTTGGCGCACGTATCACCCTGAAGGCAGAGAATACACACATTATTCTCATACGCACGCATCATGGTCTAGGCTAGACTATATTTGCACGTCCAAAGTGTGGACCTCTGGGATATACTCAGTGGAAATAGGTGAGATGGTGATATCTGATCACTCCTCCAGTTATAACATCAATAATGGATACTACACCAAAAGCACAACACGCCTAGAAGCACAATTTTACAGACATGGTAATAAGACAGGGAAATTACTGGCACGTTTAGCGAGAGGATATAATACCAATCCTCTGATAACTGCCCTCAAGGACTCAACAGGAATTATTTATAATAATCCACACACTAATATCCTGCGAACATTCTACGCAGAACTATGTACAGACGCAAGACAACCTCAAGATAATGGCCAGGGGCGTAGCTACAACTGACTGAGCCCCACAGCAAATTTTCTACAGGCCCCCCGGCTCCCACCTCTGATATTGATATCTATCCTAAGGACAGGTCATCAATAGTAAAAAAGTTTTTTTTTTTTCCCAACAAGTATCAGTGTCCTAAATATCTGGATAGGAGTAGTAGTGCTCTAATTCTATAAATATAACTATATATATATATATACTAAACAGAAAATGGCAGCAGCACTAGATGAGCCATGAGACATAGAATGAACATGAAATGAACATATGAAGAAGCAAAAAAGCATAACTGCTATGTAGATAAAGTGGAAGCTCTTAGCGCATATAAATGATCATAAATATGTCGGGCTCATCCACCAACGATCAAGGTGGCTTCCAATCGGATGAGTCCTACACTAACACTGACCTGCATCCTACAAAAAACCGGCAGGCCCATATCAGGAGAACAGCATACCTGGTCAGAAGCTGCACCAATGTGAAACAGGAGTGCTAAATTCCCAGAGGAGGCCAAATCTCCTCTATATATAACACATAAAATGACAAAAAAATGGACAGCACCTCCTACAGGTGAGAGTCAGGTGCAAGCTACCTGCTGGCTAATTAAATACTAAACAGAAAATGGCAGCAGCCACTAGATGAGGCCATGAGACATAAAATGAACATGAAATGAACATATGAAGAAGCAAAAAAGCATAACTGCTATGTAGATAAAGTGGAAGCTCTTAGCGCATATAAATGATCATAAATATGTTCGGGCTCATCCACCAACGATCAAGGTGGCTTCCAATCGGATGAGTCCTACACTAACACTGACCTGCATCCTACAAAAACCTGACTCTCACCTGTAGGAGGTGCTGTCCATTTTTTGTCATTTTATGTGTATATATAGAGGAGACCTGGCCTCCTCTGGGAATTTAGCACTCCTGTTCACATTGGTGCAGCTTCTGACCAGGTATGCTGTTCTCCTGATATGGGCCCTGCCGGTTTTTGTAGGATGCAGGTCAGTGTTAGTGTTAGGACTCATCCGATTGGAAGCCACCTTGATCGTTGGTGGATGAGCCCGACATATTTATGATCATTTATATGCGCTAAGAGCTTCCCACTTTATCTACATAGCAGTTATGCTTTTTTGCTTCTTCATATGTTCATTTCATGTTCATTCTATGTCTCATGGCTCATCTAGTGCTGCTGCCATTTTCTGTTTAGTATTTAATTAGCCAGCAGGTAGCTTGCACCTGACTCTCACCTGTAGGAGGTGCTGTCCATTTTTTGTCATTTATGTGTATATATATATATATATATATATATACTAAGCAAAAAATGGTAGCGGCACTCCATAGGCACTATGACAAATAAGGTGAATATGTGTGACTCTTACCTTGTAGGAGGCGCTGTTCCTTCTTTGAATAATTATGTATATATAGGGGAGCATGGCTTCCTCTGGGAACTTAGCACTCCTGTTCACATTGGTGCAGCTTCTGATCAGGTAACATGCTGGTGTTCCTTTGATACAGGCTTGCTGGTTTGTGTAGGATGCAGGTCAGTGTTAGTGTAGGACTCATCTGATTTGAAGCCACCTTGTCAGTCGGTAGATGGGCTCGACATATTCATGATCATTTATCATTTATATAGAGCTTCCACCTTATCTACTACTTTTTTTACCTTCTCTGCATCTGGAGGAAAGAAGGTTTGTACACAAACATAGAAGAGGATTCTTTACGGTAAGAGCAGTGAGACTATGGAACTCTCTGCCTGAGGAGGTGGTGATGGTAAGTTCACTATAAGAGATCAGGAGGGGCCTGGATGTATTTCTGGAGGTAATAATATTACAGGTTATAGTTACTAGAGAGGGGTCGTTGATCCAGGGAGTTATTCTGATGTCTGATTGGAGTCGGGAAGGAATTTTTTCCCCTAAAGTGAGGAAAATTGGCTTCTACCTCACAGGGTTTTTTTGCCTTCCTCTGGAACAACTTGTAGGATAACAGGGAGAACTGGATGGACAGAGGGCTTTTTTCGGCCTTACAAACTATGTTACATATTCACCTTATTTGTCATAGTGCCTATCGAGTGCTGCTACCATTTTTTGTTTAGTATTTAATCAGCCAGTAGGTAGCTTGACTCTTACCTGCAGGAGTTGCTGTTCCTTCTTTGAATAATTATATATATATACACACACTACCACCCATATCCAGATATCTCCTATATACAGAATAAGCAGATTGCAGATGGCATAGATACACATTCACATACTAACACACATACACACGCACATATGAACTATATACACACATATAAATAAACACTCACACATATATCTACAGTGCCTAGCGAAAGTATTCGGCCCCTGGAACTTTTCAACCTTTTGCCACATTTCAGGTTTCAAACAAAAAGATAGAACATTTTACATTTTTGGTGAAGAACAACACAAGTGGGTCACAATTGTGAA
>ONZH01008223.1:0-30666 GCA_900303285.1 Rhinella marina
TGCTCCATACTGCACGGTACGTAATAACATACGTAATTTTGATCTAACTTATCCACCTATATATTCACTTGTTCAGACTGAACAAGTTTGTGGGTTTCAGTACAGCAGCCCCATTTATTTAATTTTTTTTATATAATACACTTATATACAGAAAATGTTGAACCCTAAGGCTAAGGGTCGAGGACGAGGGCGTGGGCGTGGGCATTCAATTACTGCAGGGGGCAGAGGCCGTGGTCCTGGGCAGGGTGAGACAGCACCTTCTGATGAGGGAGCAGGGGAACGCCGCAGAGCTACACTCCCTAGCTTCATGTCTCAACTTACAGGGACACGTGGTAGTGGACTGTTAAAACCACAACAGTGCGAACAGCTGATGTCGTGGATTGTGGACAATGCTTCAAGAAATTTGTCCACCAGTCAGTCTTCCACGCAGTCCACCCACGTTACCCAAGGGAGCACTCCTCTGGCTCCTCCACCTCAACCTCCATCCCCCCAGTCTGCCCCCTCCCAGGAAAATTTGGAATGCTATCCGGCATACTCTCAGGAACTGTTTTCTGGACCTTTCCCAGAGTCACAAACCACTTCTCAGGTTGCTGCTGACCTCGTTCCCGATGCCCAAGTTTTCCAACTGTCGCAGTCTGTGGGTGATGATGATGATGACAATGTTGACTTAGTGGAAGAAGTTTGTAAAGAGGTGTCGGACGATGAGGAGACACGGTTGTCAGACAGTGGTGAAGTTGTTGTCAGGGCAGGAAGTCCGAGGGGGGAGCAGACTGAGGAATCGGAGGATGACGAGGTGACTGACCCAAGCTGGGTTGATAAGCCGAGTGAAGACAGTGTTTCTGAGGCGGAGGCGAGTGCTGCACCAGAACAGGTTGGAAGAGGCAGTGGTGTGGCCAGAGGGAGAAGCAGGGCCAGAGCTGGTGCATCAGCAGCAACTGTTTCACGTAGTGAAGCTCCCGTGGCGAGGCCTAGATGTTCGCAAGTCTGGAGGTTCTTTAAAGAAAGTGAGGATGACCGACGGACTGTGGTGTGCAACCTGTGCCACACCAGGATCAGCAGGGGTGCCACCACTACTAGCCTAACCACCACCAGCATGCGCAGGCATATGAGTGCTAAACATCCCACTCAATGGAACCAAGGCCGTTCACCACCTCCTGCGGGTCACACCACTGCTCCTTCCCCTGTGTCACTCGCTGCCTCTGCTAGTCAACCCCCTGCCCAGGACCCCGGCACGAGCGCCTCCTGCCGGAAAACCACACCTTCGCCTCCACGATCCTCCACAGTGTCTACCAATGTGTCCCAGCGCAGCGTTCAGCTGTCTTTACAGCATACGCTGGAGCGCAAGAGGAAATACATTTCCACCCACCTACATGCCCAAGCCCTCAACGTCCACATCTCCAAATTGCTGAGCCTGGAGATGATGCCCTATAGGCTGGTAGAGACCGAGGCCTTTCACAATCTCATGGCGGTGGCTGCCCCTCGGTATTCAGTCCCCAGCCGCCACTATTTTTCCCGATGTGCCGTCCCAGCCCTACACCAGCACGTGTCACAGAACATCATCCGTGCCCTGACCAACGCTGTTTCTGAGAAGGTCCACCTAACCACGGACACGTGGACAAGCGCTGCCGGGCAGGGACACTATATATCACTGACGGCACATTGGGTTAACTTAGTGGAGGCTGGGACCGAGACTGAACCCGGGGCCGCTCATGTACTGCCCACACCGAGGATTGTGGGGCCTACCTCGGTCACGGTCTCTCAGACGTGCTATCCCTCCTTCGACCCCTCCTCCACCGAATTACCATCCATGGGCACGGCGTCTTCAGTCGGTAACTCTAGGCGCAGCAGCAATGCCGTGGGTAAGCGCCAGCAGGCGGTGCTCAAACTGCTGAGCTTAGGTGACAAAAGGCGCACCACCCAAGAGCTGCTACAGGGCATCACGGCGCAGACCGATGTGTGGCTGGCACCGCTGAACCTCAAGCCAGGCATGGTTGTGTGTGACAACGGGCGTAACCTGGTGGCAGCTCTGCAACTCGGCAGACTGACACATGTGCCATGCCTGGCCCACGTGTTCAATCTAATAGTTCAGCGGTTCCTCAAGACATACCCCAATCTGTCCGATTTGCTCACCAAGGTGCGCCGCATCTGTGCGCATTCCCACAAGTCCACCACAGATGCTGCCACTCTCAGGGCAGCGCAGCACCGCCTACAACTGTCCGCTCACCGACTGTTATGCGACGTTCCCACGAGATGGAATTCAACATTAAAATGTTGTCCAGAGTTTACCAGCAGCGCAGAGCGATTGTAGACTGCCAGATGTCAACTTCCTCCAGAACTGGTAGTCAGGTCACTCAGATTCCTCAAGTCTACAATGAGGAGTGGACGTGGATGTCTGATATCTGCCAGGTGTTGAGCAACTTTGAGGAGTCAACATAGATGGTCAGCGGCGATGCCGCCATTATCAGCCTCACCATCCCGCTGCTTTACCTGTTGAAAAACTCACTGCTCAGCATGAAGTCGGATGCTTTGCGCTTGTCACAAGAGACGGTGAAGGAAGATACGTCGCTTGATAGCCAGAGCACCCTCCGGTCTGTTTCTCAGCGCGTATCGGAGGAGGGGGATGAGGATGAGGAGGAAGAGGAGGAGAATGTTGGTGAGACAGAAGAGGGTACCAATGCTCAGTCCTTCTTAACTCTTGAGCGTGTATGGGCTTAAGAGGAGGAGGAGGAGGAAATGGAGAGTCAGTCCAGTGAGGAGAGGGAATTCTTGGGACTCTGGCGCACATGGCAGACTTCATGTTAGGCTGCCTATCCCGTGACCCTTGCATTAGAAGCATTTTTTTCAAACACCGATTACTGGGTGTTCACTCTCCTGGACCCACGGTACAAGCAGAACATTCCCACTCTCATCCCTGTAGAGGAAAGGAGTATGAGAGTGAATCAATATCAACAGGCCCTGGTGCACAAGATGAAACAATCCTTCCCCATCTGTCGCCGCTAGCGGCAGAGGGCGTGGTTCTGTGGGCCAAGTAGCGGGGGAGAGGAGGCGAGCAGGCAGCTTGTCAAGCACTGGCAGGGGAACGCTCTCCAAGGCCTTTGCCAGTTTTATGTCACCCCAGCAAGACACTGTCACCTGTCCCCAGTCTAGGCAGAGTAGGGGTGAGCTTTACAGAAAGATGGTGAGGGAGTACCTTGCTGACCATACCAACGTCCGGACCGATCACTCTGCTCCATATAACTACTGGGTTTCAAAGCTGGACACATGGCCTGAACTGGCGCTGTACGCCTTGGAGGTGCTGGCCTGCCCTGCCGCTAGCGTGTTGTCAGAGCGGGTATTCAGTGCAGCTGGTGGCGTCATCACCGATAAGCGTACACGCGCTGACAGGCTGACGCTTATTAAAATGAACAAAGCCTGGATTTCACCGGAATTCAAATCTCCTCCGGGGGAAAGCAGCTAAAGATTAACATTACTTATGTATCCGATTCCTCTTCTTTACTCCTCCTCCTCGTCTTTGCCTAACGCTGACCCAAAACGCAATTTTTTAGAGGGCCAACTGGCACTCTTTTATGACAATTTTTCCGGAGGGCCACCTACAGTCCCTCTCTCTAAACAATTTTTCCGGAGGTTCACCTACTGTCCCTCTCTCTAAACAATTTTTCCGGAGGGCCCCCTACAGGCCCTCTCTCCAAACAATTTTTCCGGAGGGCCACCTACTGTCCCTCTCTCTAAACAATTTTTCCGGAGGTCCACCTACAGGCCCTCTCTCTAAACAATTTTTCCGGAGGTCCACCTACAGGCCCTCTCTCTAAGCAATTTTTCCGGAGGGCCACGTTCAGGCCCTCTCTCCAAACAATTTTTCCACAGTGTCAACTACAGACAGTGTAAAACAATGTTTCAGGAGCGTCTAACAGACAGTCCAAAACTTTTCAAAATTTTTCAGGAGGCGCAAGTACCGACATTTAAAATTTTTTTTTTTGCTGAGGGTCGACTTTATGTACTCTGAAAAGAAAAAAATTTTTGGAGGCTCAACAAAAACCATTTCACTGCATTCTCAGTCGGACAAAGTCATTGGTGGTGTAACCGCCATGCTGTGTCAGGCTAAATTTTTGGGTGCTTCACCAGCTACCGCATACTAACTCAGTCACTCTGTTGTCACCGCCGCCATATAGGGCCACGAAAAATGTTTATGTGGTTCGCCTGCTCCCGCAGTGTCACTCGCTCACTCTGTTGTCACCACCATAGTGGTTTGCACTATAGCAGCCCAAGTTTTATCTCCAAGTGATCTATACTGCACG
The DNA here is from genome assembly GCA_900303285.1 of Rhinella marina. Taxonomy (NCBI): domain Eukaryota; kingdom Metazoa; phylum Chordata; class Amphibia; order Anura; family Bufonidae; genus Rhinella; species Rhinella marina. Next base: position 4,296 of record ONZH01008223.1, read on the forward strand.
TCACGTAAAAAAATACATTCTTTTGCTTTCAGTGATACAAATCGATTTCATAAAATCCTTTCTTTCTCTTTAACTGATCTATACTGAACGTCACTTTTAAATATACGTCTTTTTCCTCTCTTTCTCTCTCTCCAAACTATTTTTCCGAATAGGTGCCGTATACGGTATTAAACTGAGAAGAATGCATACAACACATGCCCCACTTGACAAATTTCAGAGTTGACAACCGTACTGGTTGATGCTAAATTTTTAAATTGGGGTCCTGCGTCGTCATTCGAACTCCATCCGGCTGTTGTCACCACCACACACGCTAGCCAAGGGGGCACTCCTCTGGCTCTTCCAGCTCAACCTCCTTCCCCCCAGCCTGCCCCCCACCTACAGGCCCTTTCTCCAAACAATTTACCTGGGTAGGGGACGTATTAGATATTGTACTGATTTTTTTTTGGTTCTTCTTTTAATTGCCTCCTGCGATAGATGGGAATCGAACCCGGATCAACTGCTTGGGAAGCAGCTATGCTCACCACTTTAGCACCAACAGCCACAGCAACTGATAAGAACAGATACTAAACTTGATGTCAGCCAACATTTCGACAATCGATTACCCGAAACGGGTCCGCCGTCGAGCCCGGCGTTCGGCCACCCTGAACATTTTACATACTCTGACCGAGTCTGACCCTGGGGCCGCTCATGTACTGCCCACTTGGAGGATGCTTCACCTCCTGCTACCTCAGTCTAACTCGGTCACTCTGTTGTCACCGCCATGCTGCGTCTGGCTAAATTTTTGGGGGTCCTGCGTCGTTATTCGAACTCCATTTGGCTGTTGTCACCACCACACACGCTAGCCAAGGGGGCACTCCTCTGGCTCTTCCAGCTCAACCTCCTTCCCCCCACCCTGCCTGCCACCTACAGGCCCTCTCTCGAAACAATTTACCCGGATAGGGGACGTATTAGATTTTGAACTGATAAGAAGAACAGATTTTTTTTGGTTCTTCTTTTATTGGCTCCTGACCTGTGATAGACAGAGCATGGACACGTCCCCTTAGCTGCAGTAGAAAAGACACTCCCCTGGCCAGAGCAAGCTCTTTTTCCTTTTCCGTGTTCGAAAAATCCATGAAATATATGGTCCCAAGATAGGGGACGTATACCATTTTAAACTGAGAAGAATCGATACCACACATGCCCAACTAGTTCAAGCTCAATGTTGACAGCCATACCAGTTGATGCCAAATTTTTAAGTGGGGGTTCCACTACTACCAGCCTAACCACCACCAGCATGCTCAGGTAAACGAGTGCTAAACACTATGGAACCAAGGCCGTCCGTTTCCCTCATGCGGGTCCCACCACTGCTCCTTCCCCTGTTTCACTCGCTGCCTCTGCGAGTCAACCCCCAGCCCAGGACCCCGGCACGAGTGCCTCCCGCCGGAAAACCACCCCTTCGCCTCCATGATCCTCCACACTGTCCACCAATGTGTCCCTGCGCAACGTTCAGCTGTCATTACAGCAGACGTTGGAGTGCAAGCAGAAAAAAGTTCAGTCCACCTACATGCACAAGCCCTCAACGTCCACATACAGGGCCACGCTAAATTTTTAATGTACTCTACCTGCTACTGTTGTGTAGCTCGGTCAATGTGTAGTCGCAGCCATACAGGGCTACGCTAAATTTTTCCTGTGCTCTACCTGCTACCATCGTGTAACTCGGTCACTCTGTAGTCACAGCCATACAGGGCCACGCTAAATTCTTTCAGTGCTCTACCTGCTACCGTCGTTTAGCTCGCTCACTCTGACCGAGTCTGACCATGGGGCCGCTCATGTACTGCCCACTTGGAGGTTTGCGGGGCCTACCTCGGTCACGGTTTCTCAGACTTACTATGCCTCTTCCTCCAACCTCTCCTCCACTTCCTTCGAATTACAATCCGTGCTTCACCTCCTGCTACCTCAGTCTAACTCGGTCACTCTGTTGTCACCGCCATGCTGCGTCATGAGGCAAAATTTTTGGGTGGGTCACCTACTACCTCATCTAACTTGGTCACTTGTTGGTGTCACCGCCATGCTGTGTCAGGCTTATGCCTGCATCGTGTGGCTGGGGATAGGAGAGCAGTGCCAGCATGGGCAAGGGTGATGGACCTTCGTTGCACCTAGTTGGGTGCTTCCCTAACATGTGATGGGCATGTGCCTCGCCTTTCTTGGTCTGGGTGAGCACAATTGCCATGAGAGTAACCACCAGGCTGTTGCAGGAGAATTTGGGGTAATGGTGGGATTAGGCAGCCTCAGAGGCATCCATGCATGCTGCCACTGCTGTTTCCTGTCCATTTCCGTGGTGTTTCCATCATTTTCTGATGTTTCCAGCTTTTCACCCAGCCTTCCCTAGGCAGAGCCTTGGTCCCCTGCAAAAATGCTTGTGTCTCCCATTGACTTCAATGGGGTTCGTTACTCGAAACGAGCACCCGAGCATCAGGAAAAGTTTGTCTCGAATAACGAGCACCCGAGCATTTTAGTGCTCGCTCATCTCTAGATGTAATGTATCTTGTCATATTCTCACCAACACATAAAATTTTATGATCTCAAAAACACTAGTATGAATTCACTATTATTGTGACTATAAAAACAGATTACAATAAAGTTGCAGCAGATAGCAATGTTATTGCAACATTAATGAGTAAAACATTTTTTTCCATATTTATATGCTCCATCTACTGTGTTTTAGCTCACTTCAGATTCCTATTTTATAATGTTTTTAAATACGCAGATAAGAATATCTTACTAATTCACCGAAGTCTCGTGCAACTTTGGGTGATACGAAGTTTGCCTACACTGAGCCAATACATTTTAATGCTGTATGGAGACACTATTAAAAATTATGGGGGAGATTTATCAAATTGGTGTAAAGTAGAACAGGCTTAGTTGCCCATGGCAACCAATCAGATTTCACCTTTCATTTTTCACAGTTCCTTTGGAAAATGAAAGGTGAAATCTGATTGGTTGCTATGGGCAACTAAACCAGTCCTACTTTACATCAGTTTGATAAATCTCCCCCTAAGTTTTTGAATGAATTGACTTTGGATCTATGATCCAAAGCTCGATTCACTCAAGCCTAGTTTTTGGTGCTGACATACTTCAGTTTAGCTCCCATTCACTTGAACCTCGGCACAGCCACTATACAGTAGATGTATAGTTTCCAGTGCTGGTGGATGCCTGAAACAGCTGATTGAGTGTCAGACTCTGACCTATCTGATATTAATGACATCCTGAGGATAGACCATTAGTATCTAGGCACTGGAAAACCCTTTAAACTCATGACATAAAAAGTGACATTTTTGGAGTGATTTTTATTTTGTCTTTTACAAATCCTGTCAAATACTTTAAGAGATCAACAGGGAACATATAACAGATATGCAACCAGCCCTTTTGAAGCTAAGCAGAAATTCACTTTTGAATCTAAGCAGACATTGATTACTGATCTTTTTATCATTTTCATCTAGGTGGAAAGTTGTTCCCTGACAACAGGACCCATAGGAGCTCAGCATCTGGACAGCATTGCAGGTAATCTCAAAGGGTTTACAGAAAAACCTTTAGAGACTGACTCTCCAGAGTCTGACTCTTAGGAATAAAATTCCAAAGGATTTGTAAACCTGAATTTTATCTTCAAATGTCTTTAAAAGTAATATCATTAGAATACTGACATTGTTTTGCATTGTTTTTGTCACATTTGTGTTGGAGTTTTAATAATTTTTTTTGGCTTGAAAATGCTGTGGCAAAATGTTTCTATTGAATAGACTACATACACAACATTATTGTTTTTCACACTTTTGTAGCATTTTAAGGCTTTTCTTTAAAAATGCCAAAGAAAAAACACAAGTTACAAAAATGTAACAAAATAAAGCCATCAAAATTGCAGTTTTTTTATAACCATTTAGAAACATTGACAAAAATAATGTGTGTTTACTTTATTTATGAAATAAAGTAATCGAAAATCAATATCAATCACATAGCGTGTAATTACCTAATTGTAATTCAATGAGCCACCTCACCAAATTTACCTACCAATGAAGTTCTGAAAAGAAGGGCTAAAACTCCTCAAGTGCAATGTGATTGGTTGATTTAACAACATAAAAAGCATTAGTCTGCAGTTAGTCTATGTATTATATTCAATGTGTCATATTGTGTGTTGGCTGAATAGCTCTATATGGCATTTAGTGCCATTTAAGTTTTCCTAAACATGATCTAGATGTTGTACAAGTGTCTGGCTTTTAACTATGACTCCATAGATGCTATCCACCAGCATTTCTGCATACCAGAATTGCTGATTTATTGCAAGCGATTAAAATGTCTTTTCTATTGTCACCATAAGATGCAATGCAAACTGCAGGCAGCAGGTTAAGGGCTCATGCACATGGTGGTTGCCCCGCCTTGGCTATATTGCGGCCCGCGGCACCAGGTGGTGTGGTGACCCGGAGATGCGGAACGGAGGCACAGATCGAAACACCACTGAAGCACTACAGAGTGCTTCCATGGTGTTTCTGGCCGTGCCTCCGAACCGCAAAAAAGTAGTGCATGCACTACTTTTTTGCGGTGCGGACCGTGGAATGCGGATCGCGGACATCATTCAAGTGAATGGGTCTGCGATCCGAATGCGGCAGCACCACTGTCAGTGCCTGTGCATTGTGGACCGCAGATTGCGGTCCACAGCACGGGCACTGACTGCACACTGTTTGTGTGCATGAGCCCTAAGCTACAGAAGCTGAGCAGATTGATATATATTTTTGTAGGAAAAGATTTATTTTTTATCTCTCTATATTTCTGATTAGATTGTTTATGAAGGAGGTGTTATTTCTGTATATGCACTTACACAAGGAGTGCTATCAATCAGTGATAACACCTCCCCTGTGTACAATAAAGTCAGAATGAGTAGAGATTTAAATGTATTAATTACAAGTTGTACTGAATCTTTTCTTACAAAACTATATATCAATCTGCTCAGCTCCTCCTGCTCTATAACATGCTGCCTGCAGACTTCACTTTCTGCCCTCAGCATTTTCTGCTATATTCACAGGTTATGAATTTCCTGAAACTGAGATTTAAACATTGCAGGAAAATGCTTGTGAAATGTAAAGAATACTTTTATTTGTTCTCCACCAAAGAAATCTTCCCATCTTTGTTGTTTCTTAAATTGAAATGAGGTCTGTTGTCTTTGTCCTGGGGCAATTATGTTTTCTGGATGGGCTTGGGAATTTCAAAACCCAGATATACATAAAAGAATATTGGATGGGCTATAGTTGGAAAAGCGGTGATTAATGAATGCTTGAAGAAAACATATTTCAAACTAATGCATAGGGCTACTTTTGGTTTCAACATTCCGCCACATTCTTACTACCCAGAAACTTTAATTAGCAAACTGCCTTTCAACAAAGTGTGTGCTGTTTCATTCACCCACAACGGGAATAATAGTGTCCAGTATTATCCATATTCTTTTATTGATGGCAAAAATTAGTCTATTAGCTAGATGGCTGAAGCCAATAATTCCATCCACTTTTGAAGTAATGCAGCCAGAAAAGCACTTCCAAACTGGAGGTAGAGATGAAAAAGAATTTTGTACTTCCAGTTTCTTTAGGAAATGGAGGTCTAATATTTTTCCTTTTCTGTCACAGAGATTAACTAATTGATATCTCCTAAATATACCTCCTGACACCTTTCAGTGGATATTGTGGGCCCCTTAGGCCCATTGAGGCTATTTGGACACTGTTTCCATGATTTAATTTTAGGTCAATGTTGATATGTAAACCTGACTCCGTCTCTTTGATGGTTTTTCAGTTGATTTTTTTTTATAGGACAGGTTTCTATGAGAAAGGGGTGGGTAAGATGGGTTTTCTCCTTTCCCATGTTTTTCTTGTTTTTTTATTCTTTTTGAAATTTAGATATCTTGGATGAAACATCTGAAAGTGATGTTGTTCTGTTTAGTGATAAAATTAATTAAAAAAAATATATAAAAAACTTGACTAAACTGAAAATTGTCAACCAACTGTAACATCTATTGCCAAATGGCAGACATAGCAGAACTGGAGAGAGTTCAGGGAAGGGCAACCAAAATAATAACTGGAATGGGTGGACTACAGTACCCAGAAAGATTATCAAAATTAGTTATTATTCACTTTATATTATTAGTTATTATTCACTTTAGAAAAAAGACGACTGAGGGGAGATCTAATAACTATGTATAAATATATCAGGGGTCAGTACGGAGATCTCTCCCATCATCTATTCATCCCCAGGACTGTGACTGTGATGAGGGGACATCCACTGCGTCTGGAGGAAAGAAGGTTTGCACACATAGAAGAGAATTCTTTACTGTAAGAGCAGTGAGACTATGGAACTCTCTGCCTGAGGAAGTGGTGATGGTGAATTCACTAAAAGAGTTCAAGAGGGGCCTGGATGTATTTCTGGAGTGTAATAATATTACAGGTTATAGTTTCTAGAGATGGGTCGTTGATCCAGGGAGTTATTCTGATTGCCTGATTGGAGTCGGAAAGGACCTTTTTTCTCTAAAGTGGGGAAAATTGGTTTCTACCTCACAGGTTTTTTTTCTGCCTACCTCTGGATCAACTTGTAGGATAACGAGATGAATTAGATGGACAGATGTAATTTTTCAGCCTTATGAACTATGTTACTAAATTAAACTTGCTTTAAATGCTCATTTACTAGTAAATTAATTGCTATCAATGTTAGCAGCAACAGTTAAACATAGTAGAAAGAGTCTTCGGTAAGGTATATAGATTTGGGGCCTGGGCCCCTGACTACACGCACTTTGCCCCGAATTTTTGGCTGATAGCTTTATTTTTCTCTGCACTGGCAGCTTCTTTCATAATTATATTGAGCCACTAGTGCGGGGCTGCAGTGCGGCTCCAAATGACATCAACCATAAATTTTACATCAGTGAAAGTATATTCACATAGTAAACAACTATTGCATGCTGGTTAAAACTGGGTAATTGCATTGTTGGGTAATATTTTTCTTCACTGAGAAATGTTCTAAAACCAGTCTGGATAGGGTTGTCTTGTCGTTAAATTCCAGACATACACCAGAAAGTTATGGAGGGTGGGGAAAGGGGGCTTGTAAAGGTATAAATGCTGCTCTTCACACAGTGTGAACATTTTATTTAAATATTTAGTGTATAGCTAGTAAAATCTTACAAGTAAATCCCTCTTAAATAGGTCTATCTGGTGAATGACTCTTCTAGAAAAACAATTAGAGACCATTCAGCAAATAATAAATCGTGCTGGAGATTCGCGCTGGAGGAGAGAAGTGGCGGTGTCCACAGCAGGAAAGGTAAGTGCTTTTTTATTTTAAGTTCTCTGTGGCATGGGTGCTGCTAAGAGGCATGGGGGCTCATGTGGGGGCTGCTAAGAGGCATTGGGACTAGAGATGAGCGAGCACTAAAATGCTCGGGTGCTCGTTATTCAAGACAAACTTTTCCGGATGCTCGGGTGCTCGTTTCGAGTAACGAACCCCATTGAAGTCAATGGGAGACTCAAGCATTTTTTGCAGGGGACCAAGGCTCTGCCTAGGGAAGGCTGGGTGAAAACCTGGAAACCTCAGAAAATGATGGAAACACCACGGAAATGGACAGGAAACAGCAGGGGCAGCATGCATGGATGCCTCTGAGGCTGCCTAATCCCACCATTACTCCAAATTCTCCTAGTGGGGCATGTGTGGTATCGATTCTTCTCAGTTTAAAATCATATACGTCCCCTATCTTGGGACCCTATATTTCATGGATTTTTCGATTTTTGGAATATATATTTTGGAAACCAAATCCATTTTGGAATTTATTAAGGGGTATAGTGAGCATTTTGAGCCCACAAGTGTTTTGCATTTGGTATTCATCTAGGGGTATAGTGAGGTAAATTTTTTGGAGGGGTGTTATCAAAATGTTAGGCGTAGTTCACACTACTGTTATATATTTCTATAAACTTCAGTACGGTGATTGTAATGGAAGTTAAGAGAAACCTAAAGACTCCATTATTTCTGTAGATCTCTAATGTCTTCAGTTATGGCAATATTCCATTATTCTTCCATTACATTAGCGGACAAAATAAAGTGAGGTGCAGTACTATCTTCCATGTAAAACTAATGGAAGCGTAACTGAAAGGGAACCTGTCATCAGGAAACTCCAAATATTCCCCTATACCCCCATATCTGCCCCTTAGAGCACATCAATAAACTGTAAAAGTTTACAAAAATCACCCCTGTAGCTTGTGAAAAAACTTACTTTATGGTACAGTGGAGGCCAAACAGCTACACCAGTGACGGGGGTGGGACCCTCGTTCCCCATCGTCATCACTCTCTTCTTTGAATCTGCTGTTGTCCTCCTCCTCCCCGGCTGCATCATTGGCGGTTTCTTCTTAAATCCAGCACATGCGTCGCTCTCTCTAGCGAACGGCTGTCTCCTTAAGCCGTGGGTGTAGGTGTAGGCGCAGGCTCTCACTGCGCATGCCTGAAGTATCGATGCCAGCGGAAGGCTGTCTACGGACATGTGCAGTGAGCACCGGCGCCTACATCCACCGCTTCAGGCATTCACTGCACATGTCAGGAGACAGCCATTCGCTAGATAGAGCGGCGCATATGCGGGATTTAAGAAGAAACCGCCGATGACACAGCAAGGGGAGGGGGATGACAACAGCAGATTCAAAGAAGAGAGTGATGATGCTGGGGGACTAAGGACCCACCCCCAGGACTGGTCTAGCCGTTTAGCCTCCACTGTACCACCAACGATAAAGTAAGTTTTTTCACAAACTACAAGGGTGATCTTTTTAATGATGTGCTCTAAGGGGTGGATATGGGGTTTCCTGATGACAACTTCCCTGGAAGATTGACCGAATGGAAGACATTAGAGGTCAGTAGAAATTAATGGACCTGTTATACTTCAGTTTTTATGGCCATACTGACAATGTATGATTATGGAAGTATGTAACGGTAGTGTGAACTAATTGGGCAGAAAAGTTAAATGAATTTAAAATGGTCAAAGTGTCACAGTTAAAATTCTAAAGAGGTATGAAAAACTTTAAAGCATTCATTCATGCAAAGCCTTGGTTTACTGGGGCAAGTGTTACATTGGTAACTGCTGTCCTTTCGGATCCCTTTTTTTGCACATACGTGACAGCGTTTTTGGGCTCGCTTTTGCTTCTTGGTTGGGGGCACTTCAGAGGGAAAATGTTGGCCATATATAATGCGGCTTATGTTAATACCTGTTGAGGTGCCCTCCCCTTCTGCATCTTCGAATAGCAGGGCCTTTATCACCTTCTCCTGAAACTGGAGATATCTGTTGCGGCTTCCAGCATTTCTGGCTAAAACAAATGCATTGTGCAATGCCATTTGGGTGAGGTAGACTCCCAGCTTTTTGTACCAGGTCTTGCTCTTACGCATGGCGCTGTAAGGCTTGAGGACCTGGTCGGATAAGTCTACCCCACCCATGTAGTGGTTGTAGTCCACTATGCAGACTGGTTTACTGATGCTGGAACTTGAGCCACGTACTGGAACGACTCTGCTGCTGTCGCCATGAATAGATATTATAATTAGGACATCTTGTGGCGAACAAGCAGCATATTTTCGTTGCAGACTGCCCTACTTTCGTTGCAGTCTGCCCAAGAAATGGCTTTGGAAGTTCCCTCTGATTTTTTCTGATGGTGCCACAGGCCACCGTGTTTCTGGACATAAGACTTTTTAGAAGGGGAATACTTGTGTAAAAATTGTCCAGATATAGATTATACCCTTTGTCTAAAAGGGGGTAAACTAAATCCCAGACAATTTTGCCACTTATACCCATGGATGGGGGGCAATCTGGGGGATTAATTGCCAAATCTTTTCCCTCGTAAACTTTAAAGCGGTGTGTGTAGCCGGTGGTGCTTTCACACAATTTGTACATCTTTATTCCGTACCGCGCCCTTTTATTTGGAAGGTACTGCCGAAAATGCAGCCTCCCTTTAAAGTTTACAAGGGATTCATCAACCGATATATTTTTTTGGGGGGTGTTAAGTTCAGAAAAAAATTTATTATAATGGTCGATGAGTGGCCTGATTTTGTATAGCTTGTCATAGCTGGGGTCTTGGTGCGGTGGGCAGAGGGAAATGTCACTATAATGAAGAAATTTCCTAAGGGTCTCAAAGCGCGTCCTGGTCATGATAGTGGCATAAAGTGGGCTATTGTATAAAATGTCAGAAGACCAGTGGTCCCTAACTGACGTTTTTTTTGCAAGGCCCATGTTAAGCAACAGGCCCCAAAATTGCCGAATTTCTTTTGGATTTGTGGGGTTCCAGTTTTGGACTTTTGCATAGTGGGATTGTGGGTTTTGTGCAAGAAACTGGCTTGCATAAAGATTGGTCTGCTGGACCATCAAATTTATTAATTTGTCCGTGAAAAAACAATTAAAAAAAATCTAACTCTTGAACTACTGCCGTCTGTACAGTAATCCCTGGACGAGCAGTAAATTCGGGAATTTGAGGACCATAGCTGACAGTTGGTGTCCACAATTCATGACTTAAACCAGCTTGCTCACGACTAGCAGCTCTTCTGCACAGTGCAGGGGGTTCCTCTGACTGACTAGATGAAGATGAAATGACAAACTCCACTTCATCTTCACTTGCGGACTCTGTGTCAGAGCAAATCATGGCGTACGCTTCCTCTGCAGAATAAAATCTCTTTGCCATTTTGACGGACAGGTGGTAGAGACAGTTACTATAGCTGACACTTAGATTGATGGAGGGGGTCACTTGTAACTACTGATGACACAGCGGTAGTTGACGGAAGGGGCCACCGGTCACTATAAACTTTTTATTTATTTTTTTAACAAAAAAGGGGAAGAACAAAAACAATTGCGCTAGAGGGAATGCCTGGATGCAAAGCAAAGCGGTCACCACTACCTATAGATTTAGCTGTAATGACAGTAACGGAAAATAAGTGACAAGTGGAGGGGCCACAAGTGGAGGGGTAACTAAACAATTTTTCTTTAATTATTTTCTATATATATTTTTTGTAATTTTTTTTTGTAATTAATTTTTTAAAATATTTTTATAAAACTGAGAAGAAAAAAAAGGCAAATAAAAGTTAACAGGTGATGGCTAAGGGTCAGGGGTCAGTGGGCAGGACAGGTCAGGATGGGTCAGGAGTCAGAATAGGTCAGGGGTCAGGAGAGACAGGGTAGTGTAGGAAGTGTATGTAGTGTAGGGATAGTGATTAGATAACTTTATAACAAAATCGCAAGATTTTGTAACTTTTTATCTTCTGACAGGGCTCAGGATTAGCAAAAACCGTCTCTGGCAAGCTCTGAGAGAAAAGATGAGATCTCGGAGCATGTCAGAGGTGGTGACAGCTCATCCTATCCCTTCCAGCGATCGTGATTGGCTAGTCAGCACTGATTGGTCCCGTGCCGGCAAGTGGTGAATACCAGTTAATTCTGTTAACTGGCATTCCCGCGATTCCTCCCCCCCCCACGGTGGTTGTGGGGGGCGATTACCCGATGGAAGGAACTGTACGTCCATTTGCGCAAACACACTAGCGAAATGGACGTACAGTTCTGTCCATTTGCGCAAAGGGGTTAATTGCTGAGTAGTGAGAGCACCTGACCACCTGGTAAACCACACCCAGACCAAGGAACATTAACCCCACGTGAAACAAGAAAAAACAAGAAAATAGAACATCCATATACTTCACGCATTGCACCCCCACAGGAAAATTTGTTTCTGTTAAAGTAGCCTAAGTAAGGTATCAAAAATAAGTGAAAGTTGTAGTGGTAGGTACTCAGAGTGCATGCAGACAGCCTGAATGGCACAAGTGTCAGGAACTACACAGTGATATGGACACAAGGAGACACATTCACAGGCCACAGTTTACACACAGGAGGCTGCAAACTACACATAGTCCAAAGCAACCAGCATACACTGGAAGAGCCTGCAGCCAGTGCGCCAGATCGAATGATGCCCCTTTCACACGACCGTTACAGATTCTCTCAGGATGTGTTCAGTGAAACTCGCACGATTTCACAAGCAAGTTCAGTCAGTTTTTGTCAGTCAGTTCAGTCTACAATTGTGTTTCACTTTTTTCCATGCGGGTGCAATCTCGTGAAAAAAAAACTGAAGAGTCACAAACAACATCCCTAAGCAACCATCAGTGAAAAATGCATTGCATCCAGATGCAATGTGTTTTTCACTGAAGCCCCATTTACTTCTATGGGGCTAGGGCTGCGTGAAAAACGCAGAATATAGAACATGCTGCGATTCTCACACAACAAATGACAAAAAATTTGTGCAGTGAATTTAGAAAAAAATATTTTGCTGATGTCATGTTCATCAAGGGCTTTTGTCAGCAGATTTTTACAAATGAAACTGGATGACCTGTTACATCTGTGCTTGGCAGCTGAAGGCATCTTTGTTGGCCTCCCGGTCATATCAAGGAGAAATGTATATTCCTAAGTCAAATGCCCCAAAAGTACAAATACTTACATAAATCAAATAAACCTATTCAGGGAGAATACCTGCCGGAAAGTGTATTCACAAAAAGGTGAGGATCTCAAAAATAGTTAAAAAATATATGTCCCAACGTGTTTCATCCACATTATATTAACCGCCCCATAATCATCAGGGGAAAAGGGGCAATAATGTATCAATCAGAAAAAAAACGATACAAAGGTATTGGTAGTTGCATGTAACCCCCAATGTATCAAAAATCACTAAATAGCGAGGGAGTGGGTTTGACTGAATCCTAACTCACTATAGGGAACGTATAATACACAGAACGCTCCATGCTGGGGTGGTCGTGGGCATATGATCCACATAAACCATCTCCTTTAGGCAGGGACACTGCTAGATCGAGAAAGTCCCTCTATGGCATAGGGCAGTCAGCGCGTCTTACCAGTGTCAGCGTGTTAGTTTTAAATCCTTCTCGCCGACGCCATTCGCTCCCCGCCTTGCGCCATGTCCGGTGACATCACTAGTGTTCACATCAGGCGCCGACATGCGCAGCAGGCATCAGGGAAGCCGAGGGGGGGGGCGTGGCCAGCATGCCCATCGTGCGGAGGCTAACTGGCCAATCAATAAGTGGTATACACGGAGATCAAAGAGGGGGAGTATCTGTTATAGAAGAATTAACCCCGACACGTCCACGCTCCACAGTGTATACAAGTATACAAAATAAGCTCTGTGCCATCTTTATTAAAAGGAACAGGCTCTAGGCTATCTAATAGACATTTATAGCTGGCTCTCAGGCTACAGACCCAGATGTCACACATTGCAAAAAGTCTACAAAAAAACTAAAAACACAAAACAATAAAGTCAACAGTAGAGGTGCAACATTAGAGATGGAACACATTATCAATCTCAGATAAAGCATCCAAAATTGAGTTGCTCATTGAGGCCATGGGGGCTTGGTGTATATAATTTAAAAATCCACTAGCACTCCCTTTCCAGAATATGCTTGTCCCAATCGCCCCCTCTAGGTGATCTATTTACACGTTTAATCCCTTTAAAGCTCAAGGACGTCAATCTGCCACCATGCATGTCATTTACATGCCTAGCCACCGAGGTATCTTTTTTGTTCCTTACATCATTTAGGTGTTCACCAACCACACACCACATATTGTAGGGAACACTCACAGGTGATCAGGTATATGATGCCCACCGAGCGACAGTTGATAAAGTTGCATATATGGTGGACGTCTTTGGATCCTCTACCTGTGAACGATTTGCCCGGTTGTACACAGACACAAAAGCTACATCTACAGCACCGAAAGCAACCTTTTAAAGGGGTACTAAGCCATGTGTTAGGTTTATCAGGTGGTGTAAAGTGACTGTGCACAAGGTGGTCTCGTAAGCTACGCTCCCTTCTGTAGGTAATACTGGGCTGCGTGCTTATAACATCACTCAAGTCTGGATCCATGAGTAGTGTATCTCAGTGGTGACAGACAACCTCTCTAACTTGTGTAGATGCAACATCAAAGGTTCCAATCAGTCTGATTGGATTTCTCATAGTCCGATCAGGCCGATCTGGTGCACGTAGCAGGTCAGAGCATTTTTGTTTAAGAGCTCTTTGATAGGACGTGCGAAGAATCGGGATACCCATGTTCATGGAATCTTGTTCTGAGGTCTCTGGCTTGATGAATAAATTCCAGTTCCTCAGAACAGTTCCGTCTTAGTCTCAGGTATTCTCCGGTGGGTATCCCGTGTTTCAAGGGAGTGGGGTGATTACTCTCCCATCTCAAAAGTGAGTTTGTGGAAGTTGGTTTGCGAAAAATAGTGGTTTCAAGATACCCCCTGGTGTTCTTCTTAATTAAGATATCCAGAAACGGTAGATACTCTTGTTCTATAACTGACAACCTATTGTATCGGGGGTAGACAGCCTCGCACAAAATTGTGGGACATACGTCGACTGTATTATCTTTGGGAATAAAAGTTAAGTTTTAAGATACTACTGCCCTCCTCATAAGAATACTCGATTCCTAGGCGGTAGATTGAGGGGTGTGCAATTTAGGCATACGATTTTCACTCACGATCAAATGCATCCACATTGCTGAGAAAAAAATAATGTCTAATTTAATCTATATCTTGTGTACTTTCCTTTTAAGAGAAGGGACTGAAGGGGACTTAAAGGGGTTATCCCATAGTAACACAGTAACATAGTTTATAAGGCAGAAAAAATACATCTGTCCATCCAGTTCGGCCTGTTATCCTACAAGTTGATCCAGAGGAAGGTAATAAAAACCCCTGTGAGGTAGAAGCCAATTTTCACCACTTTAGGGGAAAAAAATTCCTTCCCGATTCCAATCAGGCAATCAGAATTACTCCCTGGATCAACAAACCCTCTCTAGTAACTATAACCTGTACTATTTTTACACTCCAGAAATACATCCAGGCCCCTCTTTTAGTGAACTCACCATCACCACCTCCTCAGGCAGAGAATTCCATAGTCTTACTGCTCTTACCGTAAAGAATCCTCTTCTATGTTTGTGTACAAACCTTCTTTCCTCCAGACGCAGAGGATGTCCCCTCGTCACAGTCCTTGGGATAAAAAGATGGGAGAGATCTCTGTATTGACCCCTGATATATTTATACATAGTTATTAGATCTCCCCTCAGTCGTCTTTTTTCTAAAGTGAATAAGCCTAATTTTGATAATCTTTCTGGGTACTGTAGTCCACCCATTCCAGTTATGACTTTAGTTGCCCTCCTCTGAACCCTCTCCAGCTCTGCTATGTCTTCCTTGTTCACAGGAGCCCAGAACTGTAAACAGTACTCCATGTGTGGTCTGACTAGTGATTTGCAGGACTATGTCCTCATCACGGGCATCTATGCCCCTTTTGATGCAACCCATTATCTTATTGGCCTTGGCAGCAGCTGCCTGACACTGGTTTCTACAGCTTAGTTTGCTGTTCACTAAAATTCCTAGGTCTTTTTCTATGTCAGTGTTACCCAGTGTTTTGCCTTTTAGTATGTACTGGAGACTTACATTGTTCCTTCCTATGTGCATAACCTTACATTTGTCAGTGTTAAACCTCATTTGCCACTTCTCTGCCCAACCCTCCAATCTATCCAGATCCATCTGTAGCAGTGTACTGTCCTCTTTTGTGTTAATTACTTTACACAGCTTAGTGTCATCTGCAAAATTTGATCTTTTACTGTAATAATAAAATTTGATATTTTACAGATCATTAATAAATATATTGAAGAGAATAGGGCCTGACCCCTGACCAGTACTGACCCCTGTGGTACCCCACTAGTGACCGTGACCCAATCTGAGTATATATCGTTAATAACCACCCTCTGTTTTCTATCACTGAGACAGTTACTTACTCACTTAGACATTTTCTCCCATTCCAAGCATTCTCATTTTATATACTATCCTTTTATGTGGTACAGTGTCAAATCCTTTGGAGAAGTCCAGATATACGACATTCATTGATTCGTCGCGGTCAAGTCTAGAACTTACCTCCTCATAGAAACTGATTAAATTAGTTTGACATGACCATGAAGCCATGCTGATCTGGAGGTATTTCCTTATTTTCATTGAGGTACTCCAAGATAACATCTCTTAGAAAACCTTCAAACAGTTGACCCACGACAGATGCCGGCCTGTAGTTTCTGGGCTCTGTTTTTGGACCCTTTTTGAATATTGGTACCACATTTGCTATACGCCAATCAGAGATAAGGGTCTGGCTATGACATCACTTAATTCTCTTAGGATACGGGGGTGTATGCCATCCGGTCATGGCGATTTGTCTATTTTAACCTTTTTAAGACGCCGCTGTACTTCTTCATGGGTCATGAAGGGCACTTTTAATGGGGAATTTACTTTTATATTCTGCATTTCATCTGAAAGTTTATTTTCCTCAGTGAATACAGTGGAGAAAAAAATATTTAGTGGCTTTGCTTTCTCCTCATCACTCTCTGCAACTCCCCCCTCATTACTCTGTAAGGGGTCAACACCTTCAGGTTTATACTTTTTACTATTTATATAATTGAAGA
This sequence comes from Rhinella marina, assembly GCA_900303285.1. Lineage (NCBI taxonomy): Eukaryota > Metazoa > Chordata > Amphibia > Anura > Bufonidae > Rhinella > Rhinella marina. The sequence continues at coordinate 20,797 of ONZH01008223.1, forward strand.
ACATTTTAGGGTTAGTTTTACTCTCTTTGGTGATTAATCTCTCGGTCTCTAGTTTGGCTGCTTTTATTTGTCTTTTACATATTCTTTTTTTTTCTTATAGTTTTTCAATGCTTCCTCGCTCCCATCCTGTTTTAGTGATTTAAATGCTTTCTTTTTGTGACTTATTGCTTTCTTTACAGTTCTATTTGTCCACATTGTTTTTTTCTTGTTTCTTAACCTTTTATTCCCATAAGGTATGTACCTCTCACAATTACAGTAGATATTAGGATGATTTTAAAAATCTCCCATTTTGTGGCTGTATTTTTATTTTTGAGGATTTTGTCCCAGTTAGTTAGGCCTATGGCCTCTCTTAGATGGCTACATTTTGAAGTTTGGTATTTTTGTTCCTCCCTGAAGAAACACTCTTTTCAATGAAAATTTGAAGGATATTATATTATGGTCTCTATTTCCCAGGTGTCCACCAACCTGCACATCTGTTGTTCATGATTAATGTAAAAGATTAAACTCAGACATCATGTAGTAAACAACAATCTCTTTCTTAAAAAAACTAGAACCAGCCCTGTACCTCACATGGAGCCACAGATCTCCCCATTCATTGCTCTGCTAGATTGATATCAATCTGGCAGCTGAAGGGGAGTGTCTGCTGTAGCTAAGGGACGTGTCTGAGCTCTCCCTATCACAGCTCAGATGTTAGTTGAAGGATGAAACTGAGCATGTACATCCATCTCAGCCAAACAAAGAAATAAGAAAAACAACAAAGAGCAGGTAACGCTATACAGATACCTTTTATTGAATAACTCAGTGGATGTACAACATTTTAAATTACAAGCAATTATAAAAGTATTCAGATCCACATGTTGGTTTGAAAACTGTAGAATATTTTTCATGGGTCAACCCCTTTTAGGCATATATATTGAATTTTTTTGGGCAGCAGAGTGCTGATTAGACAACACAATCTTCTGCTCAGAAATGATAATTAAAGTGTGTGCATAAAAGATGAATTCACGAATTCATGAACCAGCAAAATATCTGTGGTCCTTTACACAGGAAAACTATCAGGAAGGAGTGTTCATTTCTGTTAATCTGCCTGACAAAGCACTAACTGGGGATTTATCTTTCTCCCTGTTCCTTTTTTGCCATTGAAAAGTTGGAAAACCCCAGTTTTACTACGCTTTCAATGCCATTGCAAATTTTTTTACTTGCAACTGCATTTTTATGCATCCCTCGCCAGTTTACACCAGAAACTGGTGTAAATAATGACTGAAATCTCCTGCAGCTCTGAGCTGCCATAGATTTCAGACTGCATGCTCACGAACAGCATGTAATTTATGACAAGGCCTTAAATTGCATGCCTCCTCCCACAGGAAAGGCCCTATCAATATCAATGTAGCACACAATGGTCTTGATAAATCAGTGCTTAAAAGGGTTTTCCGGGAGTTAGCTACTGATGACCTATCCTCAGGATAGGTCATCAATATCTGATCGGTGGGGGTATGACACCAGGAACCTCCGCCGATCAGCTGTTTGAGAAGGCACCGGCAAAACCCCTTTAAGTTCATATCTCCTCCTAGCCCAACTACTTCCTCTCTTGATCAGAATTGGGTGCATAGAGGTTAATAAATGCATATATCTGTGCCTGAATTTTATCTTTAAGCAAGATATACCGACTCTCTGCATCTGACAAATGGGATAAATATACAAAAGGGTCTCTAGAAAATATACTATAGAGTTATGTTCCTTTTTTAACATGGAGATTATCTGACAACTTCTAAATGGGGAACAAAGCTCCCTTACGTTAAATAAAAATATACTGAATTATTCCATTGTAGGAGAAGATTAGCCACAAGTCTACGTATAGCTCATGAGTATCCTGTCCTAGTAGGGTACCAGTCCCCTACACATACTTAACACTACTTTGTGGATACATTTCATTCTGTCTGTACACAGATCATAAAAAAAACATTAAAGACATTAAAAAAGAAAATGTATAAACAGAATTCCAAAGGGGAACAAAACAGAATTTCTGTGGTCACAAAAATGATCGTTTGCCCGCATCAGATCATGCTGTGTAAACAGCATCTGCTGCTGGCAAACAACTTGTCAGTATGGGGATGAGCAATGGCATTAGCAATCGCTCCTCCCTATACTGTGGAGGATATTTTTGTATGTAAATGAAGCAGTCTCCTCCACCAGCGAGCAGGTACAGTATTACAATTACGTTTTATGCGAATCAACTTTGGATGAAGCATCCGAAGTCAATTTTCTCATCCCTAATCATAATGCATACTTCAGCTGCTGTAAAGCATGATAATACACACATTGGATTCTGCAGAACATCATACTACACCCCTATGCTGCTGCGGGACATCATAATACTCACCTCTGATGCTGCGGAACGTCATGATGCACCCCTGAGCTGCTGTATAACATCATAATACACAACCAAACTGCTGAAGAACATGATAATTTGATGCTGCAGAACACATAAAGTTTTCATCACATCTGTGTTAAGGACCTCTGTCGCATATCAAGTCATAAATGCTCAACTCAATTTTGCAGCCTGCCAGGCTCTATGATCGAAACCCATCAGATCTCATCTTAATCAACGGGATCCATCAGGTGTTGTTGTCCGTTATATTGCCAAATCCAACAATACCAAGATTTTCGTTGTTGTGATCATATGAATGTGAAGAGCAAAAAAATTCAATAGGGTAGATGTGAACAAAGCCCAATAAACACCTCAAATGATGCAAAACATCATAATAGTGACAAGAGAACTACAAGTCTCATTATGACCAGGTTGTTAACTATTGGAAATTATAAGGAGGTGGTATAAGAGGAGAGAACTACAACTCCCAGCGTTTGAAGACTGCTATTATAGGGCATCAATAGATGTTACAGGGAGAGGGATATAACTCCCAGAATTTCTTGGATGTTATAGTAGGCTATCACAGGAAACCACTAATTTCTCCTCCACACACAGCACAGAAGCTCCATGCCGTCACACTGTGACATCACATAGGTCCTTTATCTCCTCTGCATCATTGAGCTTTCTCTCTTCCTGGACTATTCACATGATGATGGCATCACACAGCTCTTCTGAGCTGAACTTACAGCATCATAATAACGTATGAGGCTGTGAGTTCCTGCCTGTGCTGTGCTCATGGTATTATGTGAGTACAGTGTAGTAGACCAGCGGTCAGGCAGAAACTTACAGAACCATAAATTATCCTAATTGTTCATTTGAATGCTTTTCCTAATCTGTTTAGTGTTGACATATATGAAGAGTTCACTTCAGACAGTTACTGTGTGCAGCTGTTCACCTACAGGCAAAGGGAAGCTCATATTATCACTTAATTACAGGTTGCCAATCAACCACTTAATTCCATAGACTGTAGGTAATCAAATTCAGAACTTTCACATTTTTCATTGTGTAGAATAGTTGTGAAAATAGTGGTGTCAACTGTTATTTTGCTGTTATGCTGCCATTCACCGATACTTCATTTGCTTGTCTTGCTTGTTGTCTCTGTGTATGAGACACAAGTCATCATGTTTCATTTAGTTAGTTACTAATGTATGTGATTACCGTGGTTGTTATTTTAATTGGGAAACATACCTACAGTTTGTTTTCTAGACCAGCAAGGAAGCTTGTGAGTTTTGTGTTCTAATTCCCACAGTGCAGGCTTTGCACAATATACTGCAACATAATGAGACAAGATAATTATAGCTTTGTAAAAGACTGAACACACCCTGCATGCACATCAAAACCAGTTATTAAGAGCTTTGTAATTGGTTGTCAGATCCATAGGACTTTAAATTATGAGATCAATCACCATGTTTACAGGATTCTTTCAGGACATGACTTAGCCCTTCCAAAGTGTACAATACCTTCTTTATAGCTACAAAGAGGCACTTGTATTTTCACCTTTTGTATGTCTTTGCTTGTCTTCAGCTAATTATAGAAATTAGAGTATTACTATAAATTTAAATACTCTATGTTATAACAGTCAGAACAGTTTGTAGTCATTGATGTAATCATATTTGGAATTATTCCGGACTCAACAGTATAAAGCAATATATGTAAAAAATAATAATACTTAAAAAATGCTACAGAAATTTATGTTATATATATATATATATATATATATATATATATATATATATATAGGACACTTCCATCAATGTTCTTTCACATATCAGGAACCTATATGCCATTATTTTATGAATTTTTAAACAAAAACGGGTTTCTGAATATAATTTTTTGAAGTCATTCCATGTATTCTACATCCAGGGCAGTTTCTAGGTAATTTTACTAACAGGGCGAACATTAAAAAAAACGCCCCCCCCCAATCAAATAACACTGACTTAAACAATGTTGCATAGCATGCACAGCTCAGTAGCCACGACAATGAACAGGGTTCTTTAACCCCTTCACCCCCAGCGCCGTACATGTACGGCGCTGGGGCGATGCGGGCACATGGCGCCCGCTCGCGGGTGCGGCGGGCGTCATGGCCGGCAAGTCTCTGCTGTTTCTAACAGCAGAGACTTGCCGCTACCTACTACATCGGCGGCGTCTTCCGGGTTGACTAGATGCCGTGATCACATGTGATCACGGCATCTATTTGCGTCTAAACCCGGAAGCGTTCGCTTCCGGGTGGTGTACAGACACCCCGTGTGGCCAATCGGGGTGTCTGTACACCATATGAAAACTGTAATCCTCGCTGGTGAGGATTACAGTTTTCAAAGTGCAATTCTTATTCTGGCCACTAGATGGCAGGCCAGGATAAGAAATGAGCAATTCATGGATTTCTGAGTCTATAAAACCCAGAATTGCTCATAAAGAAAAAAAAAGCCACAATATATAAGCCCATATTTGAGCTTTCTAATAGTAAAAAAAAATTTAAAAAAAAGTTAAAAAATATATAAAAAATAAAAAAGATGTAAAAGTTCAAATCACCCCCCTTTCCGTATAAGTAAAAAATAAATACCTAAATAACAATAAATATAGACATCATGGGTATCATCGTGACCGAAAACGCCCGTACTTTTAAAATATAAAAAAAAATTCCAATACGGCGAATTGTGTGGCGGAAAAAAGCGTCCAAATGGCGATTTGCCGTTTTTTGTCGCTTTTTTTTTCTAAAAAAAATTAAATAAAAAGTGATCAAAAAGTCATACACACCCCAGAATGGTATCAATAAAAACTTCAGATCGTCCCGCAAAAAACTGAGCCCCCATACAGCTCTGTACACATAAATACCAAAAAGTTATAGGGGTCAAGATTTGACAAGGAAAAAAAAAAAAAAAGGGCAACTTTCTAATTATTTTATCACTATGAAAACGCAAAAAAAACTATAAAAACTATACATATTAGGTATTGCCGGATTCGTACTGACCAGTAGAATGAAAGTAACGGATCAGTTTTAATGCACATCGAACGCTGTAAATAAGAAACCCGTAGAACTGTAGCAGAATAGCATTTTCTTTGCAATTTCACCCGGTTTGGAATTTTTTTCCCGCTTCCCACTACACCGTATGCAATATTAAATGCTGGCGTTGGAAAGTACAACTTGTCCCGCAAAAAACAAGCCCTCATACAGCTATGTGAACAGAAAAATAAAAGAGTTATGGCTGTTTGAAGGCAGGGAGCGCAAAACGAAAATGCAGAACCGAAAAAAGCTCCGGGGGTGAAGGGGTTAAAAGCAGTACTTGTCTAGGAATAGAAAGAAGCACATGCTTTTTTTCCAGAAAAGATCACTTCTGTTGAATGGAACTGAGTTACAATCACATCCATATCTCATCATAGGTAAATAGAGATGAGCGAATCATTCAAAAAATTATTCGCCGAACATTCGCCGAACTTTTCCTAAAATTCGTATATTCGACGAATAGATTCGTTGTATTTGCGTACAAAATATACGTTATTATGTGCTATTAGCGAACATTCGCTCACTAATAACGAACGTTCATTTACAAAATGTACGCAACTTCTTAGAAGACGTACGCATGAGCGTACATATAGCTTACGAATCTCAGCGTACTATTGTCTAAGCGATTACGTAATACGCAGGCACGTACGAGGAGAGGCCGCGGCGTGCACTCCTCAGAGGCAGAGAGAATATTCGAGACATATATATGGTAAAGTGCAAATACATTATTATAGGTATAATATAAAAATTTTAAATATCACCTATCTAGTATGCTCACGGACACGTTTAAGTTCTTTTCTTCTAACGCTTGTCATAGAACTGGAGCAGAGTCCCAAACTCAGTTGCAATTTGTAATCCACATAGGTAAAATTGTAATCCAAATGGGTAAAAAAAAGCAGCAATTAACACATGTGGAATTATATACTTAATAGAGATGAGCGAGCATACTCGTCCGAGCTTGGTGCTCGTTCGAGTATTAGGGTACTCGTAAGTGCTCGCTGCTCGGACGAGTATCTCGCCATGCTCGAGGAAATGGCAACTTCCGCATCGTGCTTTTTTGGCGCCTAAAAACACAGCCAATCACAAGCCAGGAGACTCTACAGTACACCCAGCATTACGTGGGGCCCTTACATGTCGATAGCAGGAGTTGGCTGGCCTGATCAGGTGACCCTGGAATATACTACCGACTGGCCGCGGCGCTCGGCTCAGATGCCGTCTGGATGTCATTAGGGATAGAGCTGCTGCCTTTCAGGGACAGTGTTAGGGCCTGCATTTAGTTGTCTGTTAGGCAGGGATCAACCACAAAGAACCCAACAGCCCTTCTAAGGGCTAGAAGACATTTCATTTTTATTTTTTTGTCACTTGGCTGGCTGGCACTAGTAGTGCAGCTATCGCCATATCTAACCCTGTTTTTTTTATTGTTCTATCTCAGTGATACAAATCCATTGCACACAGCACTGTGGAACCATTCTGTGTGTCACAGTTCAGCACTGACTCACTCCAATCCATATATACTGTCCAGGTGACACTTTCTGTACGTCACACAATACAACCAAGTCATTTGCTACCAATATCATCTACCGCTTGATCCAGAAAACTCTCTGTGCGACATTTATCTGGGTCGCAGACTAAATAGCCACCGTTAACAGGGTGTCAGTCAGTTCTACCATATTTCCTGCACGTCACGTTCCCAAAAAAACAAAATATAAAAAAAAAAAATTATTTTTCAGTTGTTTTAGCTCAGTGATACAAATCCATTTTACTCAGCTGCGTGTAACCTTTCTGTGTGTCACAGTTCATCACATTCACTCCCATCCGTATATACTGTCCAGGTGACACTTTCTGTACGTCACACAATACAACCAAGTCATTTGCTACCAATATCATCTACAGCTTGATCCAGAAATCTCTCTGTGCGACATTTGTCTGGGTTGCAGACTAAATAGCCACCGTTAACAGGGTGTCAGTCAGTTCTACCATATTTCCTGCACGTCACGTTCCCAAAAAAACAAAATATAAAAAAAAAATATATATATTTTTTCAGTTGTTTTAGCTCAGTGATACAAATCCATTTTACTCAGCTGCGTGTAACCTTTCTGTGTGTCACAGTTCAGCACATTCGCTCCCATCCGTATATACTGTCCAGGTGACACTTTCTGTACGTAACACAATACAACCAAGTCATTTGCTACCAATATCATCTAAAGCTTGATCCAGAAAACTCTCTGTGCGACATTTCTCTGGGTCACAGACTAAATAGCCACCGTTAACAGGGTGTCAGTCAGTCCTACCATAGTTCCTGCACGTTACATTCCCAAAAAAACAAAATTGTAAAAAAAATATAAAAAAACAAATATAAAAAAAAAATATATTTTTTCAGTTGTTTTAGCTCAGTGATACAAATCCATTGCACACAGCACTGTGGAACCATTCTGTGTGTCACAGTTCAGCACTGACTCACTCCAATCCATATATACTGTCCAGGTGACACTTTCTGTACGTCACACAATACAACCAAGTCATTTGCTACCAATATCATCTACCGCTTGATCCAGAAAACTCTCTGTGCGACATTTATCTGGGTCGCAGACTAAATAGCCACCGTTAACAGGGTGTCAGTCAGTTCTACCATATTTCCTGCACGTCACGTTCCCAAAAAAACAAAATATAAAAAAAAAAATTATTTTTTCAGTTGTTTTAGCTCAGTGATACAAATCCATTTTACTCAGCTGCGTGTAACGTATCTGTGTGTCACAGTTCATCACATTCACTCCCATCCGTATATACAGTCCAGGTGACACTTTCTGTACGTCACACAATACAACCAAGTCATTTGCTACCAATATCATCTACAGCTTGATCCAGAAAACTCTCTGTGCGACATTTGTCTGGGTCGCAGACTAAATAGCCACCGTTAACAGGGTGTCAGTCAGTTCTACCATATTTCCTGCACGTCACGTTCCCAAAAAAACAAAATATAAAAAAAAAAATTATTTTTTCAGTTGTTTTAGCTCAGTGATACAAATCCATTTTACTCAGCTGCGTGTAACCTTTCTGTGTGTCACAGTTCAGCACATTCGCTCCCATCCGTATATACTGTCCAGGTGACACTTTCTGTACGTCACACAATACAACCAAGTCATTTGCTACCAATATCATCTACAGCTTGATCCAGAAAACTCTCTGTGCGACATTTGTCTGGGTCGCAGACTAAATAGCCACCGTTAACAGGGTGTCAGTCAGTTCTACCATATTTCCTGCACGTCACGTTCCCAAAAAAACAAAATATAAAAAAAAAAATTATTTTTTCAGTTGTTTTAGCTCAGTGATACAAATCCATTTTACTCAGCTGCGTGTAACCTTTCTGTGTGTCACAGTTCAGCACATTCGCTCCCATCCGTATATACTGTCCAGGTGACACTTTCTGTACGTCACACAATACAACCAAGTCATTTGCTACCAATATCATCTACCGCTTGATCCAGAAAACTCTCTGTGCGACATTTTTCTGGGTCGCAGACTAAATAGCCACCGTTAACAGGGTGTCAGTCAGTCCTACCATAGTTCCTGCACGTTACGTTCCCAAAAAAACAAAATTATAAAAAATATAAAAAACAAATATAAAAAAAAATATTTTTTCAGTTGTTTTAGCTCAGTGATACAAATCCATTTTACTCAGCTTTGTGTAACCTTTCTGTGTGTCACAGTTCAGCACATTCGCTCCCATCCGTATATACTGTCCAGGTGACACTTTCTGTACGTCACACAATACAACCAAGTCATTTGCTACCAATATCATCTACCGCTTGATCCAGAAAACTCTCTGTGCGACATTTCTCTGGGTCACAGACTAAATAGTCACCGTTAACAGGGTGTCAGTCAGTCCTACCATAGTTCCTGCACGTTACATTCCCAAAAAAACAAAATTATAAAAAAAATATAAAAAAACAAATATAAAAAAATATATATTTTTTCAGTTGTTTTAGCTCAGTGATACAAATCCATTTTACTCAGCTTTGTGTAACCTTTCTGTGTGTCACAGTTCAGCACATTCGCTCCCATCCGTATATACTGTCCAGGTGACACTTTCTGTACGTCACACAATACAACCAAGTCATTTGCTACCAATATCATCTACAGCTTGATCCAGAAAACTCTCTGTGCGACATTTCTCTGGGTCGCAGACTAAATAGCCACCGTTAACAGGGTGTCAGTCAGTTCTACCATAGTTCTTGCACGTCACGTTCCCAAAAAAACAAAATATAAAAAAAATATATTTTTTTTTCAGTTGTTCTAGCTCAGTGATACAAATCCATTTTACTCAGCTGTGTGTAACCTTTCTGTGTGTCACAGTTCAGCACATTCGCTCCCATCCGTATATAACTGTCCAGGTGACACTTTCTGTACGTCACACAATACAACCAAGTCATTTGCTACCAAT